>PVIC010048573.1:0-13470 GCA_004025085.1 Thryonomys swinderianus
GAACCACTGAGCTAACCCTCCGGCCCGATTTAACTGATTTTTAATTGAATTCTTTATTGGTACAATTTATATTCATCTCAATCACACATAGCATTGCTGATTTTTGAATGTTAAACAAACCTTGCATTTCTACGATAAACCACCACTTGATCATACTGTCAGATTCAATTTGCTAGAATTCTGTTCAGGTTTTGGCAGTTTTTTTTTTTTTTTGAGACAGGGTCTCGCGCTTTGCAGTTCAGCCTGGCCCTGAGCTCACTAGGTAGCCCAGGCAAACCTGAATTCAGCAGTCCTCCTGTCTCTGCCTCCCGAGTTCTGGGATTACAGG
This sequence comes from Thryonomys swinderianus, assembly GCA_004025085.1. NCBI lineage: Eukaryota > Metazoa > Chordata > Mammalia > Rodentia > Thryonomyidae > Thryonomys > Thryonomys swinderianus. Next base: position 329 of record PVIC010048573.1, read on the forward strand.
TGTGAGCCACCATGACCGGCACTGTGGAATGTGGTGCTGATTGCTGGTTGATTGCTGGTGGGCGTGACTCACCACGCCCAGCATTGTTGTATGTGATTATCGGGATCAAACTCAGGACCTTGCGCTTGCGAGGCAGGTGCTGGAACCTCTGAGCTAAATCTCCGGCCCCCTGGAGTTGTTTTTGAGACATGTTCTTGTTATGCTGCCCACTTGAGATCCTCCTGCCTCTGCTTCCCACATAGCTAGCATTATATGTGTGCATCACCATACCCAGCTATTTAGAAATCTTTTTTTTTTTTTTTTTTTTTGAGACAGGGTCTCACTTTGTAGTTCAGGCTGGCCCTGAGCTTACTATGTAGCCCAGGCAAGCCCCAAACTCAACAGTCCTCCTGCCTCTGCCTCCCAAATCTTGGAATTACAGGTGTGAGCCACCACATCCAGCCCTATGGTATGTAGTACTGATTGCTGATGGGCATGAGTCACCACACCCAATATTGCTATATGTGGTTACCAGAGATTTAACCAGGGACCTTGTACTTGCTAGGCAGGTGCCAGAACCACTGAGGTAAATCTCCAGCCCCTAGAGATCTTGTTATCTACATTTATGATAAATATTGATTTATAGTTTTCTTGTATTATCTGTCAAGTTTGAGTAACAGTTAAAAAAAATGGGATGAAAAGAATTATCTTTTCTTCAATTTTCTGGTCAAATTTATGTAGAATTGGTACTTCCTCAATTGTTTGGTAAAATTACCAGTGAAGCCATCTTAGCCTACAGCTTTCTTTGTGGAAAATATTTTAACTACAATTTCAGCTTCATAAATAGATAAAAAGCTATTCATGTCATATATTTTTTGGGTGAACTTCAAGTCTAAGTACTCGGCACTATAAATGTTCTGTAAGTACTGTGTTAGCAGCAACTCACAAATTCTTTCATGTTGCATTTTCATTTCCACTCTGCTCAGCCCACTTTCTAATTCCCCTTTTGACTTCTGTGATGTGTGCTGTTGAGAAGTTTGTTAGTTAAGCCAGGTGTGTGGCGGGGGGGTCTAAACATCAAGCCCTGCCTGGGTAACTTAGTAAGACCCTGTCTCTAAATGAAAACTATAAAAGCTTGAGGATGTAGTTCAGGGCAAGGGCCTTATGTTCACACCTCAGTAACAACAACAACAAAAATTGTAGTAGTCTGTTAAGTTTTCAAATGCTCAGGATTTTTCAACTACATTTCTGTTGATTTCTAACTTAACTGACTGAAATCCAAGGATTTAGCCCAGTGGTTCCAGCACCTGCCTTGCAAGTGTCAGGACATATAAGTTTATCTCCAATACAAGAAAAAAAGAGTTAACCAACTTAACTCCTCTACATCCAGAAAACAGAGTTTATGTAACATCAGTTCTCTTATACACACTGAGACTTCTTTCATGACCCAGAGAAGGCCTCTCTTCACAAAATCATGTTATCACTCGTGCTTGATAAGCTTGTGAACTTTGCTTGTGGGGCGTGGGGTTTCAGAACCCTCATCTCTCCTCTTCCTGGTGGGGTTATTTAACAGCCTCAATTAGGTCAGGTTGGTCAACAATAGAAGCCTCCAGTCCTCTGCACTCTTACTGATCTCCACTGTTCTCTCTTATGTTTTTTTTTTCCTGGTACTAGAGATTGAACTCAGGTCCTTGTGCTTCCAAGGCAGGTGCAGTACCACTTGAGCTAAATCCCCAGCCCTTACTGTTCTCTATTATTGAGAAGTGCCAAACCTGTTTTATATGACAGCGACTTTTTCTGTGTTTCTCCTTGAGGTTCTTTGTCACATTGCTTGGCTTTGTTTTGTTGTTTTGCTTTGCTTTGTTTTGTTTGAGACAGTATCAGTATGCTGTTCAGGCTCACAGCAATACTCCCGCCTCAGCCTCCTGAGTGCTGGGATTACAGGCACATGGCATGTCTGGCTATTTCATTTATTATGGAAGCTCTGTTACTATACCCATAAGGATTCATGACCATCATGTCTTTTGGATTAATTCATTCCAGCATTATCATGAGGCCTTTACCTTTTAGAACATTTTATACTTTAAAAACTACTTTGTGAGGCTGAGGCAGGATCACAAGTTCAAAGCCAGTCTGTCTCAAAAAATAAATAATTGTATTTTGTGTGACATCACTATAGCTATACCATATTATCTTCCCCTTTGACTATATAGCTTTTCTCACACTTCTGCATGTAATCTAAGTGTGTCTTTATATTTAAAATAAGTTCCTGGACAAAGGAGTCAAAACTATACACTGCAGGAAAGGCAACCTCTTTGGCACACGGTGCTGAGAAAACTGGCTGTGTACATGCCGAAGATCAAACCTAGAGCCCCTCTATCTCACAGTGCACTAAACTAAAACCGAAATGGATCAAAGATGAAATATTAAAATGGAAACAAACTCCTGAAAGAAAAGACAGGTAAACTCTTAAAGTCATGGGCACAAGCAGGAACTTTCTGAACAGAATACAATTGCACAAGAAATAACATCAAGAATCAAGAAACAGGATTATATCAAATTAAAAAGTTTCTGTATAGCAAAGGAAACACAGACAACTTACAGAATGGGAAAAACTTATTGCCAGCTATACCCCACATAGAAGAGTTATAGCCATAATATACAAAGAACTAAAAAAAAAAAAAATTAGGACCCTCCCCCAAATGAAAGACCCAATCAGAAACTAGGCAACTGGAATTAACAGGCAATTCTCAGAAGTTACCAATGACCAATAAACTGATAAAAATGTTCAGCTCTGCTGGGCATTAGAGAAGTGCAAATTAAGACAACACTAAGATTCCATCTTAATCCACAAAGAGCTATGATCAAGAAATCAAACAGTTGTCAGGTGTGACAGCACACACCTATAATCCCAGCACCTGCAGGGCTGAGGCAGGAGAATCACTGCAAGTTCGAGGCCAGCCCAGGCTACATAATGAATTCAAGGACAGTTTGAACTACACAGGGAAATCTTGTCTCAAAAAAAAAAAAAAATCCAATAGTAACAAATGCTGGGAGAAGGGGCTTGAAGGAATGGAAACTAGCACAACCACTATAGAAATCAGTACAGATTCCCCCAAAGCACTTAGACTATAGAAGCGCCATGTAACCCAGCCATTCCCCTTTAGGCATTTGGTATCTCTCTGAAGGAGCAGAAGACATCCTATTAGTAGTGCACAGCTGTGTTTATAGCAGGCCATTCACCTGAGAAGCAGCCCACATGTCTTCCATCAACAGGTAAGTGGACAGAGAAAATGTGGTGTTACATATAAAGGAGTACTACCCTGCTATAAAAAGGGCAGATTTTAAAAAAAGGAAAAGTGCCAGGCGTGGTAGCTCACGCCTGTAATCCCAGCACTCGGGTGGCAGAGACAGGAGGATTGCTGAGTTCGAGGCTTGCCTGGGCTCCATAGTGAGTTCTCAGAGCCAGCCTGAACTACAAAGCGAGACCCTGTCTCAAAAAAAAAAAAAAAGGAATAGATACAAATGGCAAATTTGCATCATTTGTAGGAAAGTAGATACACCTGGGGATCATATTTTTAAGAGAAATCAGACAAGCTTAAATATCGCATTGGTTTTCTTATATGAAAAACACTAAGTACACATAAATTAAAAAGCAAAACAAGGGATAGATGTAGGAAACAGAAAAACAGACCTTTTCCAAGTGGGAGGGGACCAAGAGATGGAGGGGAACATGCAAGGGAAGGGGATATAAAAAGAATCAAGATGTGGATGTACACATACCAACTCCCCAACATGAATTATTTTCATTTTCACTACAAACATGTACTATTAACAATTAAAATTGTTGAAACAAAAAATAAAGTTAGTTTCTAGTAGTTGGGTCTTGCTTTCTACCCTCTGCCTGTTAAATGACTGTTTAGATCATGTTAGTTTAAAGTGGTCCCTGGCTAGGGTGTGAGGTCCTGGGTTTGAGGCCTGCCAATGCCCAAAACGTAAGTAAAGTGGTTAGTATAAGATCAGATATAACTCTATCATTTTCCTATTAGTTATCTATTTATATCATGTCTTCATTCTCTTTTTATGCCATTTTTGAACTAATTATTTAATCTGTTTTATCTGTTAGGTTATTAGCTACATATTTTTAGCTATCTTAATAGTGGTTGCTAAGGCTTTATACTATTCATCTTTAACTTAACCCAGACTACTTTCAAGTGACACTGTATAGCTTGGTATAGTAAACACTGAGTACCCTGATTCAAAATCTAAAATGTTCCAAAAGTTTAAACTTGGGAGGAGGGTGCTTGCAGTTAAATCTAGGGCATCATGCATAAAATTTCAAGCTTTCTGAACTTCATGACAAGAGGAAAATTCCTCATTTAATCTCACATGAGTTAAAATACAATAGCAGGGCCAGGGATTTAGCTCAAGTGGTACCTCACCTACTTTGGAAGCACAAAGGCCCAAATTCAATCTCTGGTACCACCAAAAAAAATAATAATTGTATTTTTGTCATCAAAATACAATAGCAAGCTGGGTCTGGTGGCCCACATCTGTAATCCCAGCATTCTGAGAGGCTGGGACAGGAGGATCAAAAGTTCCAATCCAGCCTGAGCAATGAAGCAATGTAGCAAGATCATGTCACAAAGCAAAAGAATTTTTAAAGGGTGGGAGACAGAGCTCAATGCATAGTTTCAAACTCCAGGACAGGGAGGGTGAGAAAAGGCACCAGCACTAAAAACTGGTATCCAATTACCTGTGGGCCATGTAGATTGGATACATAAAACATAAGCTGAAGTTTGTGTTTAGGGTTGGGTCCCACTGCCAAGATATCTCATTTTATATATACATAAATGTACAATATATAAATATTCCAAAATCAGAAAAAAATTCTTAACCTGAAGCACTTCTAGTCCCAAGCAATTCCAGTAAGGGACACTAAATCTATGGGTAGGAGTGCTTCTCTGTTTGCTTTTTTTTTTTTTTTTTTGCGGTAGTGGGGATCGAACTCGGGCCCCTGTGCGTCCAAGGTTGGCACGGTACCACTTGAGCTAAATCCCCAGCCCCTGGGACGCTAAATCTGTATCAAAACCCAACATTAATGTACTTCAGTCTCTTCTAGCATTTAGGCTATTGCCATCATACAGACTTACAACCCCAACAGTAGAGCATTTGTGCTTTAAATAAACCATTATCTTTTAAAGGGATTTAAATAAGACACACCACACTGTTATCATTTCCATGCTCTTGGCTCCTCGGTGCAGACCCACACTTGCTATCTCCCTCTGGTATCATTCCCTCTCTGCTGGGATGACTTCCTGTAACATTTCTTCCACCAGTGATAAACGTCATCCAGCTTTCTTATGTCAGAAAATATCTTTCTTTTGTCTTTGCTTTTGAAAGCTATTTTAATTGAGATCAAATTCTAGGTGGACAGGATTTCACTCTGTCTTGTTTTCTGTCAAGTACTTTAAAAGTTTCTCCAGCACGGTTTCATCAGTACCCTCCTGACAATAAACCTACTGTCACTTCTGCTCCTGAATACAATGTCTCCTTCTCTTCGGTGGCTTTTAGTATCTTTCTCTGGATTAGTAACCCATGTGCTTTGGTATAATCTTCCTATTTTTTGAGCTCTAAATCCCAGAACAACAAGAATCTGTGAGTTTATCTTTTTTTTTATCATTTCTTCAAATTCTCAAAATTCTTTTCTCATTTCCTCACTCTCTTCACGGACTCCAATTATAAACATAATAGTCTACTCAAAGTTTTCCTGTAACCCAGTAATGGTTTTTTTAACCTTTTTAAAAAAAAATATCTTGCCAGGGATTTAGCTCAAGTGGTAGTACACCTACCTTAGAAACACAATGGCCCCAGTTCAATCCCCAGTACAACAACAACAACAAAAAAGACTTTTTTCTTTCATGTTAGGTAACTTCTATTGCTGTCTTCTAGTTTATTAATATTCTGCAAGGTATAATCTGTCATTTTAACTCCATCTGGCATATTTACATCGAAAACATCACTGAGGAAGGTTTGGTTTGGTTTTGTGTGGTTTTTACAGAGTTATTTCTTCTGGTTTGGTTTTGGTGTAGGGAATTAACCCCAAAGCGTTCCCACTGAGCTAAATCTCCAGATCTTTTGTTTTAATTTTTAGAGACAGGATCTAAATTGTCTAACTGCCCAGGCTATGCTCTAACTTGAGAAAACTAACTGCCTTAGCTTTCCAGACTGCTGGAACTACAGGTATGCACAAATATATATCGCTAAAGAAACATCATAATTTCATAGCGAAAAGTGCTGGTATATGTCTATAATCCATGCACTCAAGGTTGAGACAGAAAAAGCCTGAATTCAAGGCCTATCTAGTCTACATAAACAAGACCTTGTCTCAAAAAAAAAAAAAAAAACAATCTATTTTCCACATTCTTTTAGAATAATTTGAAATTTATTTATTTATTAGGTTTTTTTTGAGACAGGTCTTCACTTTGTAGTTCAGACTAGCCCCAACTCGGCAATCCTCCTGACTCTGCCTCCCAAGTGATGGGATTACAGGCATAAGCCACCCACCCCCAGAATATTTGTATTTATTTTTTTAAATACCTTGGGGGATGGATCAAGCCAGGTACAAGGTCACATATCTTACAAATCCCAGCATTTCGAGAAGCTGAAGCAGGATTGGAAACTCAAGCACAGCCTGAGCAATGCAGTTACTTAGCTAGACTGTCTCAAAATTTATAAAAAAAAAAACTTGAAGCCGGGCATGGTGGCTCACGCCTGTAATCCCAGCACTCGGGAGGCAGAGACAGGAGGATTGCTGAGTTCAAGGCTTGCCTGGGCTACTTAGTGAGCTCAGAGCCAGCCTGAACTACAAAGCGAGACCCTGTCTCAAAAAAAAAAAAAAAAAAAAAAAAAAAAAAAAAAACTTGAAAAGGGCTGGATTGTAGTTCAGGGCAAAGAGTTAGATAGAGTACAATGCCCCTACCACCCAGAAAGAAAGGAAATCAAGAATGAGGAAGCTGTAGTGTAAGAAACACTGAGAAGGCTGCAGACTTAGCTCAGTGGTTCTGGTGTCTGCCTGGCAAGCACAAATGCAAGGTCCAGAGAGGAGTTTGATCCCAGCACCACATACCACAGTGCCAGGTGTGGTGGCTCATGCCTGTCATTCTAACACTCGGGAGGCAGAGGCAGGAGGATTGCCACTGAGCATTCCTTCTTTTCACAAAGCCCAGAGCTGTGTGCCCACTTCCTTAATGAACTGTTTGCCTCTTCAGTGAGTCTGAGGAGTAGCATAACCTACTGGGCTTTGCACGCTGCTGCTGCTTCCACCCTCTTCTCAGCACCAAAAAAGCTGTAAGTCAGGGTGCAGACAAAGCATTTTGCCACTTCTGGAAACTTCCAACAATAACTACCACTGTGTTGATGAAACGGCAGAGAAGCTTGACTGGGTACATGGGAGGGTGAGTTATTAAACAAAGTCATCTTTTCTTTGTCCCACACACAGAGGAATTTTATAAAGCAACATAATGTTCACTTCCACTGGCGAAGAACCTGGGTGATGATTTTCCAGGTCTCTGCAACTGAGAAAGGAGATGATTCATGGGGCTGAGCTGGATGCGCGGCTACGGAGTCGCCTTACTGGCGCTGTCTTCCAGGGGAGGGAGGCCTACAGATGTTTCAGTATTTATATGATCGCAATAATGCGAAAAACTGGCTTAAGATGATAAATTCAAGTTATATTTAATAATCTCTTCACCCCAATACTAAACAAAGAGGATTTAAAAAATTAAATAATCACATTTTTGTTTGTCTCAAAATAAAATGTTAAAAGGGCTGAGGTGTATACCTCAATGCTATGTTCAATACTCAATACTGCAAAATAAATGGAAGGATAAACGCAGGCCGCTGTGGTAGGCTCCCATGACCAAAGTCAAAGCAGGCTGTAACATGGAGCAGGCATCTCCCTCCGTAACTGGCTATAAGGTATTCGAGGCAGGACAGAAGCCTGTGACTCACAGGAGAACATCCATGGTGCCACGGGCTAGTCCAGCTTCTGCGCCAATGGCTGAGGCTGAGGTCTGGGTCCTGACCCCGGAAGCTGCAGGGCTCCTCGTGAGACAGCACCGCAGCTGAGGACCACAGGACCCTGGGCTCTATTCCACACTCTATTCTCCCAGCCTTTCACTGTTTTCAGCAACTTACTAGTTAACCTAACCAATCTTTGGTCAGTTCCACAGGTGCCTAATCCTCTTTTCTGCAAGCCCTGCCTGGGTCAGCTGGTACCAGTGGGTGCCACCTGGGTCCCTCTGCCCTACTCTTACCCACCACGGACCTGGCTGCCTGTGTTCCTGGACACATGCTCAGCGTGACCCAGTCTCGTTTCTGTGTCTTTCTCTCACCTTGCATCCAGTCGTACTGTCTCCCTCCCGACACCCTGACGCGCGCTCCCATTCCCATTCTCTGTTTCTCCAGTGGGTTGGAGCTGCCTGACACAGGCTCGGCCATGCCAACGCCTGGCCCACGTCCCTGTGCAGTGACAGCACGTGACAGCTTGAAACCAGCCATAAAAGAGTGAACTACAGCACCTAGAAAAGACTGAAAGTCACAGACACTTTCTTTCTTTCTTTTCTTCTCCAGAGAACCAATACAATGCAGGACACAAGAGATACAACCTTTCCACAAAGCAGCCAAAGTAATGCACGGCCAAGTCCAAGGAAGACGTGCAACAGCAATGTGGGGGCACTGCTGGTTCTGTCCCCAGCCTAAGAAGCCACACAAGTCACTCTGGCAAAAGCCTGCAAAGACAACACAGCCCCGTAACTCTCAGAGGTTACATATGATTCATGACCCCCACTGAGTCCATAAAGTAAATAAAACAATCAGCCACTCAAATGCAATGCCAAGGGGAAACACTGCACTGCTGCCAAAGATGGTAGGTGAAAGAAGGAAGCACCACACGTAGGCAGAGAAAACCCACAACCATGAATATAACCCCACACAGACACATTCCAGCAAAAAACCATGAAAGAAACTTTTTTTTTCTTTAATCTGAAGCTGGGCATTGGAGTACATGCCTGTAATCCCAACACAACGGAGGCTGAGGCAGGACCATTCCTACTGTGAGTCCAACCTGGGCAACTTAGTAAGACTTTGTCTCAAAATAAAAAAGTCTGGGGAGGGAGGTCAGAATAAAGGTCTTGAGTTCTATCCCTAGTACAAAGAAAAATAAAATTACATTCAACTAACTAAGAAGGAAAACAAACCATTAGAAACAACCCCAAGTAAACTGGAAACAATCTTAGAGAATATCAAGAAATTTCTGTCACTTTTCTTCAGTACAACAGCACTTTTCTTCAGTTACACAGCAGAAGATCCCTAATTTTTAAAGATATATGTTTGAATGCTGGGCATGGAGACTCACGCCCACCAGCAATCAATATCACATACCACAGTGCCGGGCATAGTGGCTCATGCCTGTAATCCCAGCACTCAGGAGGCAGAGGCAGGAGGATTGCTGAGTTCCAGGCTTGCCTGGGCTCCATAGTGAGATCAGGGCCAGCCTGAACTACAAAGCGAGACCCTGTCTCAAAAAAAAAAAAAAAGATATATGTCTGAAGTATTCAGTGTTAAAGCAACAGGAAATTCATTAACTTATGTTCAGATAATTCCAGGGGAGGAAAAAAAGGAAGAAAAATGCAAATGATTAGTTTAGAATCTACTTCCGGCCAATGTTAGAGTAAGAGACTAAATTTCATCCACCTCTACGACAATCAGAAAACTGGACAAGATGATGCAAAAAGAGAAACAAATGGGATGAAATCTACCACAACTGACCCAACTCACTGCTCGGCAACACTTTCCAGGACTGGGAGAAGAAAACCTGGGCACAATGCTCCCGTGGTATAAGTGCGGAGGCCGAGAAGGGTGGGCATTTAGGACATGGGGGACAGAAGGGCAAAAAGGAGGCAGTCAAGCTGGACAGCTGCAAGACCTGCAGAGCTTAAAAATTTAAATAACAGCAGGGTGTGGTGGCTCACGCCTGTAATCCCAGCACTCCAGAGGCAGAGGCAGGAGGGTTGCTGAGTTTGAGGCTTGCCTGGGCTACATAGTGAGCTCAGGGCCAGCCTGAACTACAAAGCGAGACCCTGTCTCAAAAAAAAAGTTTAAATAACAGTCCACACACCCAAGAGAGTGAACTATACCACCACGCAATACGGGGTCAAGAAGCTCATACTAGCTGCAAAGCATGCACATTCCTGCCCTCCAGAGAGAGGCCAACCTTGTGACACTCAGGAATAGGGACAGCCCTCCAAGAACTCCTATTTAGTGGGGTCAAACTGGCCTTAGACCAGATCTCTACCTACACTAACAGAGCTTAAACAGTCTTCCAGACTTAAATAACAACGTGCATTTAATGGAGTCCAAGTAGCTTAGCTGCCAAAACAGCATGAAAGCATTCAAAGGGAAGACAAAATTAAACACCCCAAAAATATAAAAATCAGAATGTTCTGTATCTAATCAAAAATTACCATGCTTGTCTAGAAGGAAAATACAAATACATTCTTCTCCCATAACTAGAAGGAAAACCAGTCATTAGATACAAATGCTGCATGATGAAATGGGCAAACAGGGTTCAAACAATCTGGGCATGGCAGTGCACTCTGGGAGGCTGAGGCAGGAGGATCACAAGTTCCAGCCCGGCCTGGACAAGTCAGTGACTCAGCAAGACTCTGTCTCAAAATAAAAAAAAAATAAAAAGGTCTAGGACTATAGCTCACTATGAAGGCACTGGGTTCAGGTCCCAGGACCACAAAAGAATAATTTATATTTATTTAGGTAGCATATGAAAAAACATAACTATAAATCTAATGAAACCCAAAGAGAATAAGGATATATAAGAAAAATTACATGAAGATAAACCACAGGCTAATGCCTGAAACTAGAGGTCAAAATACTCATGAATTAAAAACGAACTGCTGGGCATGGTGGTATCTGCTTATAATCCCAGCACTCAAGAGGCGCGGCAGGAGGATCACCATGTAATTCAAGGCCAGCCTGAATTACATATCAAGACTGTGCCTCAAATAAAACAAAAACAAATAAATAGAAGGAACTGTGGCTGGAAAGCACCAAAGAAGCCAGAGAGAAAGTTATACGTGACCCCCAGAGAAACAAGTGCATGTACACGTCAGTGAAACAACAACACAGTGGAAGTGTCTGAAGTGCTACCCAGCTTTCTCAGCCTAAGATTTTACTATGAAAATATACATCACAAGTAAAAGGTGAAGAGAGCACCGGAAGCTTTTGCAGACATGGGACAGGAGACCTTCATTACTAGTTACATTAAAGCAAATCTTTCAAACCCAGAGAGAATGAAAAAAGAAAAAAAAAAAAAAGCAGACAACCACACTGATACAAAGAGTGACAGACCAGTACTCTTGGAGAACTACAAATCTGGAACACAGCCCAAGCAACTTGTCTCAAAATTATAAATTTTAAAAAGGGTTAAGGATATATAGTTCAATGCACAGGCCCTGAGAACCAAAAAATGGTCACAGCTTTATTAGTATGCCTTAATATGAGAATGATGAGATGATGAAAAACTGAAAGTATTAAAGTTAAGAGAAAGGAAAAGTGTCCTCAGTATTACTCAGCACACGGGCTGGGTAGTCTAGTTAGAATACTAAGTTTAAAAACAAAAACGACTAACACAGTAAATAGAGGAATGGAATTTTTTTTTTTTTTTGAGACAGAGTTTCACTTCACTATTCACTATGTAGCCCAGGCAAGCCTCGAACTCAGCAATCCTCCTGTCTCTGCCTCCTGAGTGCTGGGATTACGGGCGTCACGCCCGAACTGTGGTATGTGGTACTGATTGCTGGTGGGCGTGAGTCACCACGCCCAGCATTGTATGTGGTTACCAGATTGAACTCAGGACCTTGTGCTTCCGAGGCAGGAGCCAGAACCACTGAGCTAAATCTCCAGCCTGAGGAATGGAAATTTTTTAAATAAAAAAAAAACTGCCAAGAAGAAAGTAATTGTAGATTTAGCATGCGAAATCAAGAGATAGATTGAGATACAGGCCCCAGGAGGTCTTTACTAGAGAAAGCCGGCAGTGGGACTGTGGAGGTGGAAAGCCCTGTGGGAGGACATTCACAGACCAGAGCTGAGGGCTGGGGCAGGACGAAGGGCGGGGTAATTGTTTTCCTCAGAGAAGCTTGCTACTCCAAAGATTTCACCACCCACCGTACAGGCATCTCCCAGAGAACTGTTAGCACAGCTCTGAGCTCCTCTGCCAAATCTGTGGATCCCGGGGATCCAGGGCGGGGGGTGGGGGGAGTATGAGTGAATGTGCCTTTCCTCGCTTCGTCTGATGGGATGGCATCCACCGCACTGAGATCACCATCTTCCCCACTCAGTCCGACATCTCCTCTAGAAACAAGAGATAAGGCTTTACCAGCTCTCCAGATATTTGTTAATCCTGTCAGGCTGACATTTGAAACAGACCCTCACAGAGGTCCATGGCTACCCGGTAAGTAGTAATGGAAACAAAGGCTGGCTGATGCCTCTTCTGCAACATTTCAATGGAACACTTTGCTTATCCAACTTGCTGTTGTGTGAAAGCGGGGCGGGGTTGGGGGGAGCTTGGCTACATAGCAAAAACAGGTGGCTGGCTGGAACTGGCCTGTAGACCAGTGTGAGACTCCTCTGTAATATCTAGAAAACTTAATTGGCACATTACCTGAGACATCAGTTTAGGCTGGGGAGGCGCACAGTAGTCCCTGCAGTGCCTGGCCCTCTTGATGTATTACAAAATGCTTCGATCAGAGCAAGCATGTAGAAAGGATACGTAGGGCCGCAGATTTAGCTCAGTGGTTCCGGCGCCTGCCTTGCAAGTGCAAGGTCCTGAGTTCAATCCCCATTAACCACATAAAATGCTGGGCGTGGTGACTCACGCCCACCAGCAATCAGTACCACACACCACAGTGCCGGGCATGGTGGCTCACGCCTGTAATGCCAGCACTTGGGAGGCAGAGACAGGAGGATTGCTGAGTTCGAGGCTTGCCTAGGCTACATAGTGAGCTCAGGACCAGCCTGAACTACAAAGGGAGACCCTGTCTCAAAAAAAAAAAAAAAAAAAAAAAAAAAAAAAAAGGAAAAAAAAA
>PVIC010048574.1:0-13453 GCA_004025085.1 Thryonomys swinderianus
ACAGAAAGAAAATAAAAGAGCATGTATAAAGGGGGGAGGAGGGGGGAGTGGGTAGGGATATGGGTAAAAATGAGAATTAACTTGTGGCATATACTGGTACAAATTTCCCAATGTTATATGTGATTTTGAGATGTATATAAATTGTCTTGTAATTTTTTTCCCTTCAGTAAAAGCAGGGCATCATATAGAACATAGGGATTTTTTGTTTTGTATTAATATTTACCAAAGTTGTCAATTAATTTAAAAATGTTTTTTGTATTTCTCTCAGTATATATTTTATTCCAATATCATATCATGTGTTATATTCATATTGAAATCTCTTAACATCATACATTCTGTTTCATTTTCATAATTTGTTCTAATACTATAAATCAAAGTAACTAGTTCTCTGGAACATAACTGCAATCACTAAATCAGTGTGTAACATCTTGAAATAACAAAAAAGAAGCTTTGGATAGTTTATCTTTGTACAAAATTGAGGCTACTTGAAGAGTTTTTATATTTATTCAGGCAAAGGCAAGCAGACGAGTCATCTAAAATTTGTAATTTAGGGATTCTGAATCTGTTTGTCACTGGAGACTCTGAAATACCATATACTTTATATATTGAATTTTAATAATTTTAAATCAGTGCATCCATTCTAAATTAAGCTTTTTGTTTACATATTCTTTTTATCAAAAATAACATTTACCATTGTGTATTTTGTTAATTGATAAATATGTTAGAACACTTATAGTCTTAATTTCATTTGAGTAGAAGTCTCATTTTAAGATAAAGATCTCTTTTATTTCCAGGAGAGATTTAAGAATTTAGGATTTGAGCATGTGCTGTGGCATATGGTGCATTTTCTGTCCTATTTTGTATACCAGCCCATTAAGAAGAGAAAGTGAAGTAAGTAATCTAAAAATAACACTGCTGTTGGCCTAATTTAACAACAACAAAAAAGTCTTCTGCGCATAAGTAAAGTTCCACATTTGTCTTCCCTGGTGGAAAATCTCTGAAGCATTTTGCCACCTATTCACAGAACAGCACCTCATTTGGCATCATAATTGCAGTCAGGAGGGATGTTTTGACTTTTTTATGGTAATGTGTGCTAGTCCTAGTCATAGTACTAACTTTATTCCAAAGAGACCCACCTTACCTGATGGTGACAGTTTAGGCATCCTTTAAGTCATATGCACACAACTTTTTCCAAAAATATTTTATTTTCACTAGTAGTTACAAACTTAAATTGACTTTGGTCTTCTTTTTAAAAAAGCAATCAAACAAAAAGCATATACTAAAGCTAGTTATGAGAGGTATAGCCATACCTTTGAAAATTCATTTATTACTACTTTATATATTCAGTTTACCTTTAAATTATCATACAGTACCATGAAAGTAGTAACAACTTAGAAGAAGAAATGTATATTTCTCTCTTATTTTCCATTTTCGGGGGTAATATTTACCATTATGTTCATACTATTGATTGTTAGCATTTTTAGACATTTGGACATCTTTTTATCTTGCTTATCACAATATTTAGTATAGCAAACAGAAGATACTTTTTCCCCCTAACTTTAAGACTTTGACATTTTGGACATTTTGTATGATAAAACTTCAACGTATTGTTATAATGCAGTCATAGCTTCGGCATTATCAGTAATGGTGCTTAGTGCCTCAAGAGCTGAGCCACTCAAAAACAGTAGTGGAGCGATGCTTTTCTTCCTGGTGGGGGAACTAGTTGGTCTTGATGTATTTAAAGGCTTTTGCACTTACATTCAACGGAATTTTGATTCCTTCCATAAGAGCTTGAAGAATTTAGTAGTGAGCATTTGCTGTGGCATATGGTGCATTTTAAATTTTAAAATACTTTTGAATCCTACATAAGCATTCATTCACTGATATGTTGGACTAGTATGAGCTTAGAACACCCATAAAAATACTTCAGCTCTTCAAAAGATGAGATATGGAGCAAATAGGAAAGAAACTTCTAAAAAAATTACCCGATCTAAGTTTTAGAAGGATTTTAAGAAAATGCAGGAGCCACCATGGTAAATTGCTGCATTAATGAGCTGCAATAAATTCTACCTTCCTTGATCAGTGTCTTGTAATCTTTTGCACAGTGACACTGGATTGAGTATGTGACTTTGGCTAGTGGGGTATAAGTGAACATGAAATTAATACTTCTGTTCTTACAATTCTGCTGTCAACTGTGTGAAGAAGCCTGAGTGAGTCCCTGCTAGAACTGCAGAAGTGCTGCACGGATAAACTCACAGGACTGTATGAAGTAATGAAGTGTCTATAAGTTATTTAGTTTTGTCTTAAGCAATAGGTAACGGATGCAGGAATTTGGGCATAGGAGTATAAGTTTTGTCTTCTCTCTTTTATAGCAGGCACTTTGGTAACATTTCTGAAGTACTTAATGCCTACAAAAGACTGTGATTGCAGAAGATCTAGTAATAATTAGTCCTAATTTTCATGTGGCAAATTAGATTTCTTTTGATTGCCTGGTAGGAGAACAAGCCTTCAGGTGATAGGATCTGCAAGTGATGAGAACATTCATAATGATCCAAGTCAAGTATTTGCCAAGTTATGTATTTGTTATTTATGTATCTGCTTAGGACTTCTCACTGGTTCATCTGGATGAGTTCCTCCCATAAAGATACTCAGATAAAAGATTCTCATATTAGCAGATGAGAGATTGGGAGTATGCAAACTGTTCCCAAGGTCACTCAATGTCATGGGAAGAATAGGTATTTCTTAAAACAGAAGTTGGGAAGTGTGCAGATGAGCTGCTATTAACTTTGCCACTCTAGAATTTGGTCTGGAGTTCCAGGAAGGAGGACAGAAAACAAAGAGCTATGACTAAGATCAGTGTTTTTAAAACTGTATGGACACAGTAATACAGACATACTTTGTGATGGAATAGAGACAGGTGTGAAATGGGAGGCTCTTAACTCCAATAAAGGTCACTTTTGAATTAAGTTTGAAGGCGTAACTAAGAAGTGATCATAGGAGGGAAGTATCAGGTACTGTACTGGTGCATGTAAGTGACCTAGGTAGGTAATCCGGCTACTATTACCTGTAAAAGTGTAGAAACCTAGAAGCAATAATGTGAGCACTCTCATTGTTGCTTTCTTTTTTTTTTTTTTTTTTTGAGACAGAGTCTTGCTTTGTAGTTCAGACTGGCCCTGAGCTCACTATGTAGCCCAGGCAAGCCTCGAACTCAGTAATCCACCTGTCTCTGCCTCCTGAGTGCTGGGATTACAGGCGTGAGCCACCACTCCCAGCACTGTGGTATGTGGTATTGATTGCTGGTGGGCGTGAGTCACCATGCCCAGCATTGTATGTGGTTACCGGGGATCGAACTCAGGACCTTGCGCTTGTGAGGCAGGTGCCAGAATCACTGAGCTAAATCTCTGGCCCAATTGTTGCTTTCTTTTATTGCTTCCACGTGGACTGAAAGAACAAGTGGTCATTTTTAGAAGAAAATGAGATTTTAGTCAGATTTGGTGAAATATGTACCAAAACCAAACAAAACAGCAATGAAAACTTCCACACGAAAATTTTTCCTTGCTGGGAAGACATTTGGAAGAAGCTGGAATGTTTATGAGACCATGCAGATTCAGTCTTTGTGCCCTAACATAATGTAGCCTGTGGGAACATGAACTACTTGTGTCTGTATTCAGGTCATTCCACTTTTGGTGTCTTCAGAAAATGATGAAAAGGGAACAATACAAAAATTGAGTGCCTTGGATGTACTGGGTCATTTTAGGGTATTGATTGATCGTTCATCAGAGGTTGAATCGTAAGTGGAGTAAGGATTGTGGGGCTGTGACAGTAAATTCTGGAAGACCCAGAATGAAAACTTCAGAAGATAAAATTGTTTCCAGATTCCCTAGTTGTCTAGTGCTTTATGAAGGTGTCTGATGTGCAAGGACATAATCAAATTGGTAGACTGGGAAGACCTCAGGAAGTAAACACTACACATGAAATGAAATGCTCACACCTCCAAGAGGACTGTGGGAAACACTATCAAAGTATTGAATGGAAGCAGAATTTCTAAAATCCAACACTCCATTTAATTTATTAGAAATTAGCTATGCTTGGTAATGCTTCTCTTTTAAAACAGTGACAATTAAAAACCTAGTGATTTCTTTGTGTATATAATTTGATTAAACCTAAGAAAGTCACAATTTTCAAGACATTTCTAAGAGGAAGAATATGGAGGACAGTGAAACCATCCTGCATTAATGTGAATTTTATATATGTCCTGTTGATTCCATAAAGGATTCTAAAAAGCACTCCATTGAAGTAATGATGAGATAGAAAAGAAAATCAAAATGAAGGAAAATATAATTTAATGTAGAAAGTCAAATTGAGGAAAGATGTCTGTCAAAATAAGAGATATAAACATCTATAGTTAAACTCCATTTGCTCTGGAGACTCCTGGCAGTTAAAGTGAAATGTAATTAGTTATATAATGTCCATTTTGGAAAAGAAAGAATAACAATCTTTAGGAAAGGGAATGCCATGCTTTGAGTTAAATTCTAAAGAAGATTTCTTATTATTGGCAAATATTTCCACCTGGGAGTAGTGAGTGATGTAGGAGACCATATCTTTGACCAGGTTCCAGCAACAGATTTTCTGAAGTATCTCCCATGTCTATTTCTGTAAGACCCAAAGATATACAATCCAATCATAACTCTGTAAGCTTAATTACAACAGAGACTACCTATTCTTTTTCACTGTTACCTGTTTGACTTTATTCATTTCTCTGTCTACATTTAAATTGTGTGAAATCACAATTTCAATTTTTTTGTTTGTAATCTCTAGCTTACACATTTTAATGCCGATAAATGCTTCCAGAAGTGTTCTGTATATCTCTTCTTGGATATTTTTTTCTTTTATAAGTTTCTTGGTTGGAATATAAAACATTACTTTCTTGCTTTTTGGAGACAGGGTCTCGCTTTGTAATTCAGGCTGGCCCTGAGCTCACTATGGCACCCAGACAAGCCGCCGCGAACTCAGCAATCCTCCTGTCCTTGTCCTGTCTCTGCCTCCCGAGTGCTGGGATTACAGGCGTGAGCCACCATGCCCAGCTTTATATGTGGTAACCGGGGATCGAACTCAGGTCCTTGTGCTTGCGAGGCAGGCGCCGGAACCACTGAGCTAACCCTCCGGCCCAATAAAACATTACTTTCTTTCAAGAAAGTTAAATTGTTTTTCTAGCTCTGCGTTTCCTTATAGTTATTGATATCCAGCTCCCAGGATGACCTAATAGTGATAGTTGATGGACTCAGTGTCTTTTTGAAATTATTGAAGTTATGTCATTATAAAATTTGAGTTTCTAGTAAAGAAAATGGTAAGCAGATAAAAGACTGCTCATGCAAAAACTGAAATTAAGAAAAGTGACTAGAGTTCTCTACTTTCAAGCAATTGAGTATGTCCAGAAAATAATACAACATAAACAGTTTGTCTGATTTCTTTCAAATCATAGGATTTGAGGTGTCCATTTGACTTCTCACACTGACTCAATCACCCTCTTCAGTGAAAATGACTGTCAGACTTGAGCATTCCTAGTTCTTGTTTGTCCTTCTGAAATAGTGTCTGAAAATGTCTTACATCACACTTCAGATATGTGACTATATCTGTTACATCTACTTTTTTGGTCCGTGTTTTGTGAGTGTGTGTGTGTGTGTGTGTGTGTGTTCACTATGTCAGTGCTTAATGTATGTAGGTTAAATGGATGAATGAATTCTTTATGGACGCTTTTATATCTCTTTATTAGCTTTTCTACTAGATAAGCCAAAATGATTTTATAAATCACTTATTTTTGCTGCCATTCCTGTGATTGCAATGGCTCTTTATTTCTCTGAGGTGAATGAGCAGAATCTTTCCTATGCCCTTCAGAATGGTGCAGTACCTGGCTTGCCTCCCAGCTCTTCCTCCCTAGCTCATCAGCACACTGGCATGGCAGTGCCACCACCATTTCTTTTGTCTAAAGCCCTCGTAGGAGCTTTGTCATTGGCCATTGAAGTTTCCACTCTGCTTATTGCTCACATTTTAAGTACAACTTCGTCCTGAAAGTCTTTCCTCAGCACTCTGTCTCTGCGTGAGCTGTGAACTCTCATGGCACTTGTTTCTTCTGGATAAAAATCATAATGACATATTTGTCATCATTCATACTTAATTTTTCCAACTTTCATACCTTGACTAAATAGTAAGTGCCATGAAAGGAAATACTTCATTTGAATGCAGCAGGATACTCTGTGTATGGCCAGAGTTAAATGAATATTTATTGAATAAATAGGTGAATTAATGAATTACCCTATTGGTTTAGTTATACTCTGCTTTTTTCCATGAAGAACTCTCCATGAAGATGAATGCTATGAATGTAGCCCCCTAATATCACGGTCTCCTGACGTAGCATGGAAAGGTGTTGTTTTTGTTATTTTTGTCTTTGTGTGTTTTCTCCAGTCTAATGTTCACATATTTTGGAGTTCAGAATTTAAACATATACACAATGGCTCATGTAAAACCTGTATAGTGGGAAGTAAACAAGTGACATTATTTGAGCAAATCCAGATGCACTTGCAGGATGTCTGTGCGTCAGCCGTACTGCTGGCGAGCACAGTTCTTTGCAGAACTATGCAGGACTGGGTAAGCAAGCTGTTGGGGAATGGAATGGTGTAAAGAGGGGCAGTTACAAGGATAAAAGCTGGTATTCTTTCTGGTTTATTATTCCTTTCTTTAATTTAGTCCTTCTGTGGGCTTGCTTTGTGTTGTCCATAAGAATGACAAGGCAGAAAAACTAATGAATAGAATAAAGAGGTCACAAAGGGTAAAGAGAGTTAAGATTAGAATGCTGTTAAAACTAGAAATTTAACTTTTCAGAACATTTAAGACATTCAAAGCGGTACCATACCTACATGAGGACCCTCAAAATGATAGCTAGCTTTGCTGGAAAAAAATTGAGCAACATCTACAGGATATTGGGGGAAAGGTTTGTTTTATCTGTTTGTAAAGGTTTCAGTTCATAGTAGGCTGGTCCCAAGGCGGAGTAGCACAGCAGAGGAGAAACAGTTCTTGGCAAGGTAGGCAAGAAGCGGCAAGAGTTCATTCGTCCTGCCCTTTTTACCCCAGTCCAGCTTCCAGCCTGTTCACTGGTGTGTCTTCCTTCTTCCTTAAGTCCGTAGGCCACATACAGAACTGTGTTAAGCAAATCAGTGCACTAATCCAGGATCACACAGCCATTATCCTGTCACTTCCAAAAGTCCCATCTCGTGACAAACTCCAGTCCCCCAAGAGCCCACCAGCAAAAGGATTAACAAACAACAAACAACAAAATCGGAACCTTGAGAAAAAGGCTGAGCCAGGGTTCGACTCTTGCAACTCTGAGCAGCAGCAACAGAAGATGGTGCAATATCCCGAGCTCGCTACACCCTTATTCAGTACAGAGCCTTCACACCCAAAATTCCCAATGCATAAATCAGGGTAGATATCCGCAATAATACCTGTAGTTGAAAATCCCCTAGGGCGGGGTGGATGTCTGCCAATAATCCTACTGCAATAATCCTTGTAGTAAAAGATACTGCAGGGCAGGACAGACATCCATAATTCCAAATAAGTAAACTATAAATCTGGGTAAATTGTCTGCAATTCCCAACACCACCTGAAGGGACTTGAGGTTTCTGTAGGACATCTGGATATAAACTATAATAAATATTCCAACCCTAGTCCCCCAAATTTCATGTGCATCCCTTAATGCAAACTAAATTCAGTCCTTCTCTTAAGATTTACCAAAGTCCTAATAGCCTCATTATTGATGAAAAGTCCAAATCCAAATTGTCCTTTGAGATTTAAATCAAACTTTTAGCTGTGAGCCCCTGTACAAAATGAAAAGAAAGTTGAATATTTCCTACATACCATGGGCATAAAATAAACATTCTCATTGTAAAAGGTACACAAGGGGCTGAACAAGAAACGAGACCAAAAATCCAACAGGGAAAATATTAAAATTCTGTAATTCTGCATCCAGTGTCTGGGGCAGTCCGGGCCAGGTGTGAGCACCAAAGGCTTAGGTAGCCTCGCGCCTGCGGTCCAGTTGGCGTTACAGCCCGTACGCCTCCCCCAGGTCACTTAGCTCGCGCCTTGCAGCTCTCGTCAGGTGATCAGCATTCTTGGTTTTTCAGGCCTTTCAGCATCTCCACTGCACCTTCTGCTTTACCACACTCCCCGCTCCGGCGCAACCTCAGGCCTTCTTTTGAATTCAAAATGGAAGCCTTCTGGACCGCACAACTCTTGCCTTCTGCGTGTGGCTAAAACCAAAACCATGTGGAATCTGCTACCAGCCTGAGCAGTAGCCAAGCTTTCTTCTTTTTTTGGCTGTAGGGGTCAAAGCTGAGTTGCTGGGTTCCATGAACCCAGTCCTGTCAAACAAATTCTCTAGGCCACTGGCATTCTGGAACATGGGTGCTGAAGTTCTCTTGTCAAAGCAGAAGTCTTTCATCTTTGTAGTTTTTTTTTTTTTTTTTTTTTGAGACAGGGTCTCTCTTTGTAGTTCAGGCTGGCTGTGAGCTCACTATGTAGCCCAGGCAAGCCTCAAACTCAGCAATCCTCCTGTCTCTGCCTCCTGAGTGCTGGGATGACAGGTGTGAGCCACCAACATATTTGTAGTTTTGAGTCTGCAAAGTTCCTTTTGTGGCCCTCAGGCCATCTTTTGTATTGTCCTTTTCCAAAGTATTTAGCTTTTAAGTATCTGTGGCTAGAGGATCCAAAATCTCTGCTCTGTCTTTGTGTACAGCAGTGTATTTTAGCTTCTTTTCTGTCCTAATTTAAAATTATTTAAATCATTCTGCTGGACCTTCTGCTCTGTACTCTCAACACAGATCTGGCTAAAATCCCCTACCAGTAGCCATGTCACCGCCTCAACATTAGGTTGCCTTTAAATTTCTTCTCACAAATTAGTCCAGCTTGTTTGCCAAGTACATTCATTTTTACCGTTAAGAGAGATCATTATGTTTAACATAATGACATTAAATGACTTTAAAATTGGGAAATCTGAGGCTTTGATAAGTTACTTTAACTACCGTTAGACAAATTAAGAGTAAAACTAGAATCTTGATTTGCAATGTTTTAGTTTAGGATTTTGCAGCAAATAAACATAGATGATGAGGTTTAAAAAAATCAAAGAAATTCATTTCTCACTATTCAGGGGAGTGAAAGTCCTGGATTTGGGTGCCATCATGATGTGCCTGATGGAGGCCTTTTCTGGGTTGCACTCTGCTGTCTTTTTGTATCTTTACATGGTGGAGAGAAGAGGCGAGGAAACAAGCTATCTTGTGACTCTTCAGAGGGCAGTAATCCTTTCAGGAGGACTCCCTTCTTAGGACTTTATCTAATCTTAATGACCTCCCAAAGTCCTCATTGCCTGATAGTATCACACTGTGGGTAGAATTTTGACATGTGAATTTTGATAAAGCACATTCAGTCTAAAACTTCCAGCACAGTTCTCCTACTGTAGCTTACTGCCATATTTCCATTTACTATTTTTTGCCTCAGAGTGGTTGAATGTTTTGTAACATTTATGAACAAGAATGAAAAAAAAGTGAAGTTCTCATAGAAACTGTTCTCATTCCAGATTATAAATGAATTAACAGAAAATTTATGCAAGTCATACCACCCTTATGCATAATTTCTTATTCTGTGTGAAATTTGTCATCATTAGGGCATGATTTTCAAAATTGGAAATATTAATCGTTTTCAAAATTATTGAAGATGGAAAAAGTATGTGATAAAGCTAAGAATAGACAGATATAGTAAATGACTGGTTATATATCAGCCTAGACTTTTTTGGGACTATCCTTTTCTTAATCTAGATAGTATCAAGCTTTGCAAAGAACTTGAAAGACTAAAATAGATAAAAACTCAAAGGAATAAATTTAATAGACAAATATAAAGTTCTTTATAGGTGTATAATTTCAATAATCCATATTGCCTTTAGGCTTTAATTGATTGTAGGCTTCATTTAAAGTAATAGAATGATAGGCATTGATTACAATTTTCAGTTTTTTTTTTTTTGAGATAGTGTCTCGCTTTGTAGTTCAGGCTGGCTCTGAGCTCACTATGTAGCCCAGGAAAGCTTCGAACTCAGCAATCCTCCTGTCTTTGCCTCCTGAGTGCTGGGATTACAGGTGTGAGCCACCATGCCTGGCACTGTGGTATGTGATATTGATTGTTGGTGGGCATGAGTCTCCACGCCCAGCATTGTATGTGGTTACCGGGGCTCGAACTCAGGACCTTGCGCTTGCTAGGCAGGCGCTGGAACCACTGAGCTAACCCTCTGGCCCACAATTTTCAGATTTTTGATTATGTCCCATATAATTTTGCTGGATAGCAGAGACTCAAAGACTCACATGTCAGTTCATTCACACAGTGCAGAAAATACGTAAGTGTGGGGATTATTCTTAGACAAGACATAGGCTTGGAACAGAATGCTTAGAAGAGCTTAGAGAAAGGGCAAGTATTTTAGAAAAGGGGAAATCAGAGAAGAGGTTTCCATGGCAGAACCCCAAATTGGTGTGGTGATTTGGCTTATGTACAAAGGTTGAAGATGAAGATTGGGGCCGACTCTTTAGGGCACGAGGTCTCAGTAAGATTGGCCACATTCAGAGGGACAAGGAAACCTCATCCTCAAATGCAGGTTCATTCTTTGACTCCCATAAGTGAAAAATATGTGTAAGTGTTTACTTTCCTGAACAGTTGAGGATTATTTCCTAAGCTAGTTATCAGGCCAGTGTAAAATATACCGTCCAGCAAACAAAAATCTGCCTATTACTGGCATCTGCTTTTGTTCAAATATTTTATCAGAAGGGAGATGTGTCGAAAGCCTCTGTGCTGTAGAGCTCCTGCTCCCGGGCCGACAAGACAGGTGGCTGATGTGAGCAACAAGCGCGGCCGAATGTTTGGCTGTCACTGTTGCAGCCAGACTGTTCCACGGAGCACGGTGCATGTAGCTTGCATCCCTATTGTAAAACCTGGAGAGATCAGTTATAAAGAGAGATGTTCATCTTGGCACATCTTGCCAGGGCTTTCAGCCTGTGATCTGCAGGTCTTCAACCTTTCAGGGCCCTGGCAGCGCTCATGGTAGGAGCACATGGCAGAGGAGAACCGCTTCTATGTGACCCTAAAGCAGAAAAGAAGGAACCAGGGTGCTACCGTCCCCTTCAGTGAAATGTCCCAGTGACCCCAAGACGTCTCACAAAGCCCCATGGCTTCATGTCTCCAACACCCCTGAATAGCACCAAGCTGGTGATAAAGCCTTTACCATGTTGGCCTTTGGGAGACAGTGTAGGTCCAAACAATACTTAAATGCTATTATTTTGGTTATGAATTATAAATTATTTAGAGTTGCCATTGTCAATTTTTCTTGATGTTTAAAATCTATGTGGTTAGTAATTAAGTATTTTTGGCTCTAGCATGTCTTAAAGTACAAATGGTAAAATCAGTACTCTGGTTTTCAAACATTAGCATGCTAACAGTCACCCAGAGAGCTTGTTACAAAAGGAGTGCACGGGCCCAACCCTAGAACAGGACTTCTCTGTGTGGGGCCTGCTAAGGCGCAAGCTGCTAAGCTTCCACCGTATTCTCGACAACTTGTTTTTTACTGAAGCAAATATATAGAAATTCTTACGAAAACATTCCTGCATAAAACATTCATTCTGCGTTTTTAATTTGAAGGTGAGCATACAATAAGATAGGTAGGTAGGTGGTCAGCAAAATCTCAGTATTTTGGTCAACTTCACTCACAAAAGAAGAGCGAAAGCATTGAGTTAAGCAAATTCAAGCTGATCTTTGAGGTATATTAATCACGGGTAAGAAGAACAGAAATTCTAAATTAATGAGACTCAGCTATCATGCTCAGAGAATAGAGGGGATAAATGTGACTGGAGAAATTTACTGGATTAGCTAGGGTTTGATATGCTATTCCCAACAATTTGCATTTACCCTGATAGAGCAATACTATACAGTCACACAGGCCCTTACCTTGCCTCTGCTCCCCCCACGCCAATTTTTTTGTTCCAGAAATATAACGTTGTGCTCCTGGGCAGCTCCTGCCCAGTGTATTAAAATGTATCCTAACTGTTTGAACTGCGTGACCTCTCAGGAATGTTGTTGGCTCCTCCCTTTCAGGAATGTTCTGCTAACTCTGCGCCTCTGCTTTTGTGTGCATGCGCACCCACTATGTCGTTCAGGAATGTTCTTGAACTCTGCCCCTGCCGCTGAAGTGCGCATGCTCCCCTACTCCCATACCCCCCGCCATATAAGGAGGTTCCGGTTTCTGGTTGAGTTCTGAGTATGAGTTCCCCTGAGCCCGCTGGTATAATGAAAGGGTTTTCTCTGGCTCTTTGAATGACCTTTGGGATCTGAAGACTTCAAATTGCAGTAGGTGTGACGCTGAGCCTCTGAGTTGTGGTCTCGGAGCTGCCGCCCTTGGCTGTAGCACTGAGCTGTTCCACTTTGCCACAACAATCCCAAAAATCGCCATATCATTTGGAACTGGAAGATGGAGTGATCAAAATTACGAAAATAAAAATGTGGCAAGAAATGAGGCAAGGATGCCAGTCTTGAAGCTGCACCAGTAATCCAGGTGAGAAAAATAACGGATTTGGAGTAAATAACTCATGGCAAGAATTATTAAACAAAAGATAGAGTTATGGGACATACTAGGTCATAATGCAGCTAACGTATTCAGAATTTAATAGGGATGATAACTCTAGCAATTTTATGAGTAAAACATTTTTATTTACATTTTACAGATGAGGAAACTGAGTCAAAGAAAAACTAGTCAACTTATCTGAGGCCAAACAACTGGTATAGGCATAGGAAGTGTTTGAATCCCCACAGTTTGATTTAGAGCCCAGGCTCTTAAATTGCCTAAATCATTTAATTGAATTCAACTATTAGGGATGGTAGGAAGAGAGAGTGCAAGATGCTAGCAGATTACCAGACATCCCTAATCTGTGTACTGATAGAGGGAAGGTAGGAAGGAGGTCAGACATATTTGTAGCATAATGGAACAGATGACTGGACGTATGGGCTCAATATTGTGTCTCTGAAATTCATATGTTGACATTCTAATCCCCAGTGTTGTGGAATTAGGGTTTGGATAGATATTTAGGTAAGGAGGATGGAGTTCTTGTGAATAGCATAAGTGCCCTTATAATAAAGAACTCAGAGCTCTCTCATGATTTCTGCTGTTAGGAACTAAAGGTAGGTAGCTATACTTGGAGGAGGGCTCTTACTGAGTCTAGATCATGCTCATACTGCAGTCCCGGGCTCCAGAACTGTGAGAAACAAATTGCTGTTGTTTACAAGCAACTCAGTCTATGGTATTTTGTCAGAGCAGCCCACAATTATTGAGGTAATATAGAAGGGAGAGAATAAATTCTTTTTTTTTTTTTTTTTT
>PVIC010048575.1:0-13458 GCA_004025085.1 Thryonomys swinderianus
AAAAAAAAAAAAAAAAGAATACACATCTGTCCAAAGATGATATGACCATAAACAGTGAAAAGATGTCATGTTACTAGCTATCAAGCAAATGCATATCAAAAGCACAATTAAGGCCAGGGATTTAGCTCAGTGGTTCCAGTGTTTGCCTTGCAAACACAAGGTCTGGAGTTCAATCCCCAATAAGCACATTACCACAATGCTGGGCATGGTAGTTCACGCCTA
This sequence comes from Thryonomys swinderianus, assembly GCA_004025085.1. NCBI lineage: Eukaryota > Metazoa > Chordata > Mammalia > Rodentia > Thryonomyidae > Thryonomys > Thryonomys swinderianus. The sequence goes on from PVIC010048575.1 coordinate 223, forward strand.
CAATCCCAGCACTCGGTAGGCAGAGGCTGGAGGATTGCTGTGAGTCCAAGGCTCACCTGGGCTACACAGTGAGCTCAGGACCAACCTGACCTACAAAGCAAGACCTGTCTCAAAAAACAAACAAACCAAAAAACACAAATACTACTTCATATTCCTCAGGATGGATGTAATTTTAAAAAATAATAAGACAAGGGCCAGAGATTTAGCTCAGTGGTTCCAGGGCCAACCTAACAAGCACAAGGTCCCTGGTTCGATCCCTGGTAACCACATACAATACCATGAGCAATCAGTACCAAACCACAATGCCAGGTGTGGTGTCTCACATCTGTAATTCCAGCACTCAGGAGGCACAGGCAGGAGGATTGCTGAGCTCGAGGTTAGCCTGGGCTACATAGTGAGCTCAGGCCCAGCCTGAACTACAAAGTGAAACCTTGTCTCAAAAAAAAAAAAAAAAAGACAAAACCAGGGTTTTATCTCAGTGATTCCACTGCCTGCCTCACAAGTGTAAGGTCACAAGTTTAATCACCGGTACCAGGGAAAAAAAAAGACCACAGCTCTTCTCTCTTTGGATTCTAGATACTTCTATCCTTGGTTGCTTGGTTTTCCCAGTTTGACCTGATTGTTGAGAAGCATTTTGATCACTCTGTTCACTGTACCCTCTGGATTTCTATGTTGTGCCAACAGAATCAGCAAAGTGCAAAGGAAAGCTGTTAGTGCTATCCACGGTCTGCTCAGCTCTCATGACCTGGACCCACGGTGTGTCAAACCAGAAGTAAAGGTCAAAATTGCTGCACTTTACCTGCCTTTGGTTGGCATCATCTTGGATGCTTTGCCACAGCTCTATGACTTTACAGGTAAGATGCCCTTGTATCCTTCCTTTGTGGCCCTTGCCCAAATCCCCAGCAGAATGAGGTCCCTGTCATTAACTCTAGTGCTAATCTACTTAAATAAGTAGTATTGCTTCACAGTGATACTCTTAAGAGTTTTTAAAATGTAGGCCCCCCCCCACCCTTTTTTGAGACAGGGTCTCACTTTGTAGTTTGGTTTGGCCCTGAGCTCACTATGTAGCCCAGGCAAGGCTCAGTGCTGGGATTACAGGTGTGAGTCATCACACCCAGAACTGTGGTATGTGGTTGCGGGGGACTGAACTGAGGACCTTGCCATTGCAAGGCAAACGCTAGAGCCACTGAGCTAAATCTCCGGCACCCCCATTTTTTTTTTTTTTTTTAGACAGGATCTCGCTTTGTAGTGCAGGCTGGCTCTGAGCTCACTATGGAGCCCAGGCAAGCCTCAAACTCCGAAATCCCCCTGCCTCTGCCTCCCAAGTGCTGGGATTACAGGCGTGAGCCACCACACCCGGCACTGTGGTATGTGGTATTGATTGCTGGTGGGCGTGAGTCTCCATGCCCAGCACTGTATGTGGTTACCGGGATCGAACTCAGGACCTTGCACTTGTGAGGCAGGCGCTGGAACCACTGAGCTAACCCTCCGGACCCCCCCCCCAATTGTTTTTTTAAAAGGAACGTAACTAACCATATATGTGCATCTGTTCAAAAATTATTTGTGTATTTGTTCATTCATTGATCTGATAGTGCATGCTGAACTGTATAAACTACACACTTCAAAGGTTTTATAGCCTTCGGAAATCACTGCTCTAACTCCTTGAAATAAGATGTTTCTTTGCTTTTCTTTTATGAATGTGTAAGCAAAGATATATTCTCAAAACCAAATAATTCTTTTGTTCCATGCCAGACAACAACAACAAAATTAAAACATCTTACAGTATTAGGGAGTTCTGTCACAGTAGAGAAATTTTGCCTTTAGCCCAAGAAACAAATCCTGAGGTTAGTATTATTACTTAGCAAAAGAGAATAGGATAGATTTTCTAAAGAGGTTTGTATGCTTCTGAGTCTATATGTGTATTCTAGTGTCCAGTTGGGGATGTAGGAGAGACCCCAACATGCACACAGACACCCCTTCCAAAGACAAAATTCTTATATAAAACTTGAGAAAAACCATCTTTTTAGCCCTTCCCCAACACACACACACACACACACACACACCATGATTACTTAAGAGTGGTTGATGCTTTTTCCTCAGCTCAAGGGAAGTTTCTAGAAGTGACCACAGTGTTCCCTTGATGATGAGAGAGTGGGGTGTGCGTACCTGAGCCCAGCCATCCCTGTAGACAGTAACACTTGGGACCTTGGAACCACCCAGGTTTCCCCATTCTCTTCCCGTGCAGTGTCATGACTGATTAAACTATTTCTAAAATCATTACCATGACATTTCTTAGGTTCTACAAATGAGACCAATACCTAGGACCTTCAACTCATGCAAATCATAAGGTGAAAGACAAGCATTCTTGTGAAAGTAGTTTTCTCCTATTAAAAAATCATCCTCCAGTGAACTGCCAAGGCATAGAGAGAAAGACTGAGAGAGGGGACCAGGAGTTGTGAATTCTGTGGAGCCGCAGCGCAGGGGAATAAGAGAAACCACTGGGGCGCACAGGGGAGAGCAAGTTGCGCAAGATGCCCACGCGTTTGAAGATAGGCACCTTCGGAGTGTGAGGACGAAACATGGAGCACAGAGTGTGACTCACAGTGCATTTCAAGATTCCTCACTGGGAAGTTTGCAGGCTGTTTCATGTGACGAGCTCAAACGTATTTGTTCCTAAACTAGGAACTACAAGCACATTAGCACACGTTTTCCTAAGGTTCTTGATGAGAGTTTTCCAAATCAGTCACCTGGAATCAGATTTTTTTTTTTTTTTTTTGAGACAGGGTCTCACTTTGTAGTCCTGGCTGGCACTGAGCTCACTCTATAACCCAGGCAAACCTCAAACTCAGCAATCCTGTCTCTGCCTCCCAAGTGCTGGGACTACAGACATAAGCCACCATGTCTGGCATTGTGGTATGTGCTATTGATTGCTGGTGGGCATGAGTCACCACGTCTAGCATTGTATGTGGTTACCGGGGTCAAACTCAGGACCTTGCACTTGCAAGGCAGGCACCAGGACCACTGAGCTAACCCTCCGGCCTAATCAGAATTTTTTTTTTTTTTTTTTGAGACAGGGTCTTGCTTTGTAGTTCAGGCTGGCCCTGAGCTCACTATGTAGCCCAGGCAAGCCTGGAACTCAGCAATCCTCCTGCCTCTGCCGCCTGAGTGCTGGGATTACAGGTGTGAGCCACCACACCCAGCACTGTGGTATGTGGTATTGATTGGTGGTGGGCGTGAGTCACCACACCCAGTATTGTTGTGTATGGTTATCTAGGATCGAACTAGCACCCTTGCACTTGCTAGGCAGGTGCTGGAAACACTGAGCTAAATCTCTGGCCCTATAAAAAAACATTTTTAACAGCAAATACAAAGTTCTTGCATTGTTTTCTCTTTTTCTCGTGACTGTGGCCCTGTGAATATTAAAGAGAAATAAGAACATATCCTCATGTTAGTCTTGATAATGTTATCAGGTCTTGCATAATTTTCATGTGCTACTCATTTATTTCATTTTTTATTTAGAAAACTAGTTGCCTGAATTTTCATTTCTCAAAATTGAATTTTTATCCTTTGAAGTACTCACATTTTTCTGAAAAATTGAAACTCCACATTGGTACAGTATACATTGTCATATCTGATAAAACATAAGTTTTTAATGAATTAATTGATATTGAGTAGTATGTATGTATGTGTACATATACATATATAGATATAATATATATATATCATACATGTTTTGTTTTATTTATTTTTTTTGCTTTTGAGACAGGGTCTCGCTTTGTAGTTCAGGCTGGCCCTGAGCTCACTATGGTGCCCAGGCAAGCCGCCACAAACTCAGCAATCCTCCTGTCTCTGCCTCCCGAGTGCTGGGATTACAGGCGTGAGCCACCACGTCCGGCATTCATACATGTATTTTTTTGTGTGTGTGTGGAGCTGTGGATTAAACTGAGGACCCTATGCTCGAATAAACAATTTTTATGTATGTGATTGGTAGCATATTTTTTTAAATAGCCTTTTAAATATATGATCATTTTTGTTTGCACATATCTATTCATATATGTATGTATAGATATATCGGTATTATTTAGAAAAATAAACTATTATTTATCTAAGATTAACTGAAATTTCATAAATTATTCCTGAACTTTTGGTCATAGCTAATTATTCTATAAAGTAGTTCTTTAATTTTGGTATTGTTTGTCCTTTTCTATTTGTTGTTTAACATAAATGAATAAAGTAAACTATTTCATAAGAGAGTAGTATAAAACCTTTCATTTTCACAACTTGAAATTTTTAATTTCTAGCTTAATCTTGTGCTCGTCAGTATTTTGTCTCTATTTGTAGCTTGCTTGAATTTCCCTGTAGATAATAGATTAACAGTGACAAACATCAGATTTTAAGTTCCTGTGATGCGTCTGAGCTCAGAGTGAGTCTGTCTCTGACGGGGTTCTGGGCAGAGGGAGAACAAGGTTCTTGGCGTGATGTCACCAGTGGCGCTTTCACTCCAGCTGCAGATGCTCGTGGTGGAAAAGGCCGCACGAATGGCTCAGAGGAAGAGCAAGAAGGGGTTTGTGCAATCAACCAGAACGTGGCCCTGGCCATAGTGGGGAATCACTTCAACCTGAAGACAAGTGGAACCATGCTGTCTTCCTTGGTATGTTGGGGTACATTTCTCCGGTTCGGCTCTGTTTTCATCATCTCCTCTCTTCTGATTGAAGCACTCAGTGAAGAGCAAGCGGGGATTGTTGCTGCGTCCTTGCTCTGTGTTAGAAGCAGTCATTGTGAGGCTGACAGCTAAGGGTTACGAGAACCACCTGTGGCAACAGCAAGGCTACGGCTCAGAGTGAGGCAGTCCTCGTGTGCCATGTTGAAGTTTCAGATCGTCACAAAGGAGAGCAAGCCAGTGCTTCCTCATGTTGCAGTCTCGTTCTGTGCTTATTCAGTGTTTATGAGTCATACTGTGTTTGCCTCCAAACAGAGAAAGAGGGCCAGGAGCTTGGAATAAGTGCCTTTAAGCAAAAGACTTCAGTTTGCTGAGTTCCCCAGAGAGCCGAAGCAGGCTATTGGGCTCACTGCTTTACACTGACTCTGTGGACTCTGGTTTACTTGAGGTGGGGTTCATCTGCCCGTTGCTAAATTCTGATTGTCCTTTGTCAAAACAGCACTGTATCAGGGCCAGAGATTTAGCTCTGTGTGTCTGGTACCTGCCTAGCAAACACAAATTCCCTGGTTCCATCCTGGTAACCACATACAACAATACCAGGCATGGTGACTCACGCCCACCAGCAATCAGTACCACCTACCACAGTGCCAGGCATGGTGGCTCACGCCTGTCATCCCAGCACTCGGGAGGCAGAGGCAGGAGGATTGCTGAGTTCCAGGCTTGCCTGGGCTACCTAGTGAGCTCAGGGCCATCCCGAACTACAAAACGATACCCGGTGTCAAAAAAACTAAAAACAAAGCAAAACAGCACTGTATCCTCCAGCTTAATTTAATTGTGCATTTCATTCTAAGATATGTATCTGCAAAGAAGTCCACAGGGTTCTCTTCTGAGACGACAAGGTCTTGACTCAGCTCCTCCGAATGACTATCATCTCTTCCCTCCAGTGCTAGGCAGGCTCAGTATCCCCAGAAGGGCTAATTAGGGAGATCAGGAGGTAAGGGGAAAAGTCCTTTAAGATTCCATATCATTGATGTTACAGTTTGATAAATACTGTGTTTTATGACCTCTTCTACCTTTCTAATAGCTGTGTAGCCAAGTAACTGCTTCAAACTGTGTGTCTTTTATATTACTTGCCTCTAAGGAAGAAACTGAAGCAGAAAGTTCACCTGTTAGAACATGTTTCTTGTGAAGTTGTATCTAAGGATTTCATTTCTTCTTGTCAACATACTCAGAATAACTCAAGTTAAAATTACTTCATTGTCTCTGTTATGAGCATCCAAAACTAACATTTCTTCCACATAACTCACAAATAGCTCACCGCAGTTTCACCACCACATTCCATTAGCTGGGCCATATGAGCCAAGGGTGCAGCCACATATTGTTGTTTGTGTTGATTTGACGAGTAACACAAGTGTGCTCAGCCCTCTAGAATGAACACTTGCAGCCAAACTATTACAGCAGATGGCCTGTGGGCCCCCACCCCGAGCTCATGCAAGCATAAATCAAGGTTTGAGTTCCATGCGGGGGACTCTCTAAGGTTTGGATTTGATTCATTTACTGAGCAGTTCATGACCCCTATGTTACAATTTAGACTCTCTAACAAATAGTCTAAACAGACTACTCATGGCACCCAGCCAGGCTAGTTCTCTTCTTTAAGTCCAACTGTCCACGTTCTGTCTTAAAGGAGAAATACAGTACTTGGAGATCTCAGCAGCAAGAAAGCCCCTTTGTTTGGGAGGCAGAGGCAGGAGGATTGCTGAGTTCGAGGCTTGCCTGGGCTACATAGTAAGCTCAGGGCCAGCCTGAACTACACAGCGAGTCCCTGTCTCAAAAAAAAAAAAAAAAAAAAAGCCACTTTGTATCACTGAGATCAAAGAGCATGGTTGAGGTCCAAAGCACAGCACCACTCCACGTTGCTCCCACGAGAATACTCCTGGTTGTGACCGACAGCTTGGCTCAGGCACCGCCCCAGGTGCAATGCTGCCCAGCCCAGCCCCCCAGGCTGCTTCCTTGCCTGAGGCAGGCAGGACTACCAGCAGCAGGTACTTGGCCACAGAAGTGGTCACTGCATGCTGAGATTAGCATCCTGTAAGCTTTGGGTTTTTCTGTTGCTTGACTTCTTCCCTTCTTCCATCCCCCCTCGTCTTCCCAGCCCTACAAGCAGTACAGTACGCTGAATGCTGACACCACTCGGAACCTCATGATCTGCTTCCTGTGGATCATGAAAAATGCCGATCAGAGCCTCATTAGGAGGTGGATTGCTGACCTGCCATCGATGCAATTAAATAAGATTTTAGATCTGCTTTTCATTTGTGTCTCCTGTTTCGAGTATAAGGTAAGTGTAGGTCGTGTCAATTTCACGCCGGTTTTTATCTTTCAAGTTCACTTCTGCCTTGTTACTTTTCCCTTTGTTTTCCTTGTTAATTTTTCATATTTTTATGTTCAGATCCGTAGCTTACCTTCCTTTATAGATAAGATCATTGCACAGGGAAAGGATGAGTGGCTTCCGCCGCAGGCCTCATGCCTGCGAGGGTCTCAGCCACAGAACCCTCTAGATGTCTCTGAGTAGTACATTTCAAAACTGGCTGACGTGACCGTGGAATGACCTGTTTCAACAACTGTCCCCCACTGACCGTGATCTGACCAGTGTGACTGTCCCCTTGGCTCTGCCCTGTCTAGGGAAAACCGAGTTCTGATAAGGTCAGCACTCAAGTCCTGCAGAAGTCGAGGGACGTCAAGGCCAGGCTGGAAGAGGCTCTGCTCCGAGGAGAAGGGGCAAGAGGGGAGATGATGCGGCGCTGCCGGGCCCCAGGTGTGTCGGGCCAGCCCTTCCCTGCTTTTTTCCAAACAGTTCTGCACCAAGAAAGACACGTCCTCCTGAAATCATTCTCTTGAGACATTTATGGAAACATCAAAGACAGCAGGTCTAAAATTCTGTGCATGGTGTATATAGGCTCTCTGCACCTGAAAGACAACTGCTACTTTTTTTTTTTTTTTTGAAACGGTCTCGCTTTGTAGTTCAGGCTGGACCTGAGCTCACTACATGCCCCAGGCAAGCCTCGAACTCAGCAGTCCTCCTGCCTCTGCCTCCTGAGTGCTGGGATTACAGGCTTGAGCAGCCATACCCAGCATATGTGGTACTAGGGATCAAACTTGAGACCTTGCCTTTGCCAGGCAGACTCTGGAACCACTGAGCTATATCCCTAGCCCAGAACATTGCTATTCTGAGATCAAAGACTGAAAGTTTTCCCAAATGGTACAGGGTTGTTTTGTCTGTTTTTGGTTTTGTTTTTTTTTTTGTGGTGCTGGGTATTGAACCCGGTGCATTGCATGTTTTAAGTAAGTTTGTACTTCTGAGCTACATCCCCAGGTCCCATGTGTCATGTTTTAATGAAAATTTGGTTGTGAGTGAAGGTCACAGAATGTGAATCATGGGTGAGATAGGAGAGGCCTCCCTGAAGATTAAGGCCTTGCTAGTAGATTCCAGGAGAGCTATGGTTCCAGGATCATCTCCCCAAATCACTCAGGGCACTGCCAGAATGGAACCAGTTCCCCAAAATGATCTCAGGGTGTTCCAGTCTTCCAAGGAACCACCACACTTGGAATGGTCTCAAGAAACTGAGTTAGACTAGAATGAAATGCCCAGGCACCCTTGATCTTTTTCCTTTTTCATTGTGTTCTCAGTATAGCTGAGTGACAACTTGTTCTATTCAATGAGACATACTGGTAGGGAAGTTGGAGGATGCTCGAGTTTTTCAGTAGTGGTTGGCCACCTAAAATAACACCTGTGTTCTTGTTGCCAATAATTCAGTGAAAACCTACAGAGTTTCACTGAAGCCCCACGTATGAAAAATGTGCTTCCTTACAACCCAGAAAGGGGGAGGTTCCTCTAAGGTTCCAGCCATCAATCAAAGACCAGACACCCCAGGCATTGGCAATAACAGTTTTATCTCTTCCCAGGACCCTGCAGACTAATTAACCAGAGAAGTAGCGCTGAGTCCTCCTGGTTGAGCTCGTTACGGAAATTCTGGTTATCTTAGAGAGTTTCATGCTAATCAAATTCCTGTTGTGCATTTCTTAACTCCTAGGGAATGACCGATTTCCAGGCCTAAATGAAAACTTGAGATGGAGGAAAGAGCAGACACATTGGCGGCAAGCTAATGAGAAGCTAGATAAGTGAGTCACTCAGCAACTTTGTTCTACTTTTATTTAAAGTCCAAAACTATTTTTCCCAGGCTACTTGTATTACTAAAACAACCGCATCCTTGCAAGGGTAAGAAAATGAAGCCTCACTATCTGTATAAATATGACTCACCCAAGGACCAAAGGTACAATGAGTTATGATTTCTAATTCTTAAAACTGTATCATATTGATAAGCATTTAAAGAAAACTAGTATTAAACAACCTCTGATAGCTTAATTAAAGCATCTGATAGGGAGCAGGGAAATAGAGAAAATGAGACAAGGTTTCCCAGACCCCACATAGTTTTAAGTCTGTATTTGCATTCTGGAAAGGGGTACAATGATATATATTCAGGGACGTTTTTGTTGGCATTACTTGCAATTATTTCTAAAATTAGAAACATAAATGTTCAAGATAGAGAAATATATAACAAAATACTAGGTTTCTAAAATGTTAAACCATTTTTATGACATGGAGAAATGACTATGGAACAATTGTCAAGGGGACAAAAGGATTTGGTTTTAGAGTATCATTTTAGATCTCTAATTACATATAAATGTACTTTAAAATGCTGGAAGGAAAATTTACAAGAACATTAATGTAGTAACAGTTTTCTTTGGATGTTGAGAATATAGAAACTTAATGTTTTCTCTTTTAGACTTTGTTGTATTCCCTACAATGAATTTGTATCATGTTATCTATTATAGTCAAAAACTATAAACAGTGAAATGAAAGAGGAAAAATCTTGATTGGTTTGCTGTATATGTTCTACATACAAAGTGAGCTTTACATGCAATAATTTAGACATATGAGGGTTAAAACTAAATATGTTTGAATACATAGTACACTTCTCCTCTGCCTCATTGTTATGAATCCCAGGATCCCCTCAGCAAAACATTTAATGGTTAAGACACCCCCACACATACCCTTAATAAAGTATAAAGATGAGCCGGGCGTGGTGGCTCACGCCTGTATCCCAGCATTCGGGAGGCAGAGACAGGAGGGTTGCTGAATTTGAGGCTTGCCTGGGCTACAGAGTGAGCTCAGGGCCAGCCTGAACTACAAAGCGAGACCCTGTCTTAAAAAAAAAAAAAAAAGTATAAAGGTGCTCCCATAGTGAATGATGCAGTCCTCATAGGGGAAGATGGGAAGACTTGAATAGCAGTGTTGTTTTTTAAATAAATATTTGTTAATATCTCTCTTGCTACCATAAAAATGATACATGCTGGGCTGGAGGGTTAGCTCAGTGGTTCCGGCGCCTGCCTCGCAAGCGCAAGGACCTGAGTTCGATCCCCGGTAACCACATATAATGCTGGCCATGGAGACACGCCCACCAACAATCAACACTGCATACCACAATGCCGGAGGTGGTGGCTCACGCCTGTAATCCCAGCACTCAGGAGGTAGAGACAGGAGGATTGCTGAGTTTGCAGCGGCTTGCCTGGGCACCAGAGTGAGCTCAGGGCCAGCCTGAACTACAACGGGAGACCCTGCCTCAAAAAGCAAAAAAAAAAAAAAAAAAATGATACATGCTGGTTTACTTATGTGACTTTTTGGAGTCAAATTATTTTTGAACATCAAGGAGATCAGCAAATTCTTATTATAGGTATTACTTGGTAAACCCAGTTTTAGTCTTATCAGTAATTCCCACTTGCTTTAGGCATTTTAGTCTAGCTCTACATTCCCTGAACTGATTTATAAGACACTTGACTCTGAGAGTTCTAACTCAGTGTACAATATCACAACAAAAAATGTGCATTCATTAGGTACAGAACTGCTTAGCTGGTTAGGTCATCTGTTCTATAGGATTAAAACATGAACCTAACGAGGCATGCTTTCCTTTGATTAAGTAAATATATTTTGAGACAGCTTTCCCTTTTGCTTGCACTAACAACACAATATTGCACGTTACCACGCAGGCCTGCTAATTTTCTCTAGATGAGTTCTCAGCCCTGAGGTACCTGGTGGGCTTCTCATTACCAGAGCTAATGATGCACATCTGCAAACCTCCAGGAGCTGTGTCCTAGAACAATCCGCTCAACTTAGCTATTTGGAAAACTTTTTGTGATTGTTATAGTAGTATCTTTCAGTTCACATTCCAATTACTTCTGTTTCTTTCAGAGCAGTGATTTTCAACCTGGGATACACATTAGATTCACCTAGGGAAATTTAAAGGTCTTTCTTTCAAAATGCCCAGAACTATTAACTCAGAATCTCCAGCTGTAAGGCCTAGTAACCAGTATTTGATAAAAGTCCCCAAGAGATTCTGTTGTGCAATTAAGTCTGGGAATCACCAGTATAGTAAGAGCAGGCTTTTCTAGGCCCAGATTAACTGGATGTCATAGGCCATGCCTGTTATCTCAGCACTCTGGGAAAATGAAACATAAGCATCCCAATTTTGAGTGCTTAAGTGGGCAATTCAGTAACACTTGCACAAAAAATTAAAAAGAATGAAAGTGCTCATATATACATCAGTACACAGGCCCAGAGTTCAGTCCCTAGTCCTACTAGAAAAAGGGGGAAAAAAGAAAGGAAAGAAAAAGGAAGAAAGAAAAACAGATTAGTGGTGTTAATGGTCGCATGACAGTATGAATGTACTTAATACCACTGAACTATGTATTTATAACTTAATAAGATGGCAAGTTATATGTTATGTTTTTTTTTCCACAATTAAAAGTTGAGGCCAGGCGTGGTGGCTCACACCTATAATCCCAGCACTTGGGAGGCAGAGGCAGGAGAATTGCTGAGTTCCAGGTTTGCTTGGGCAGCATAGTGAGCTCAGGGCCAGCCTGAACTACAAAGTGAGACCCTGTCTCAAAAAAAAAAAAAAAAAGTTGAGAAAAAAATAATCTAGCTGGGTTTGGTGGCTCAAGGCTGTAATCCCAGCACTCACGAGGCAGAAGCAGGAGGACTGCTGAGTTTGAGGCTTGCCTGAGCTATGTAGGGAGCTCAGGGCCAGCCTGAACTACAAAAGTGAGACCTTCAGGCCGGAGATTTAGCTCAGTGGTTCTAGTGCCTGCCTCGCAAGTACAAGGTCCTGAGTTTAATCCCCTCGATCCCTGTAACCATGTACAATGTTGGGTGTGGTGACTCACATCCACCAGCAATCGATACCACATACCACAGTGCCAGGCGTGCTGGCTCACGCCTGTAATCCCAGCCCTCAGGAGGCAGAGACAGGAGGATTCTGCTTTCGAGGTTTGCTTGGGCTACATAGTGAGCTCAGAGCCAGCCTGAACTACAAAGCGAGACCCTGTCTCAAAAAAAAAAAAAAAAAGTGAGACCCTGTCTCAAAAATAAATAAATAATAATCTAAATCTGCCCTGCTCAGTGTGGTAGCCATTAAAGGCAAGTGGCTTTTGCATGCCTATAATGTAGCTAGTTCAAATGCAAATGTAAAAACAAGTGAAAAACAGATCCTATATTTTATATTTCAGTAGTAATTTTTATATTGATTACATTACTATACACATGGACAGCATTTCTTTCTTTCTTTGGTTGTTTTATTTTTGTTTTGCATGGTAGGGACGGATCCTAAGGCCTTCCACATGCTAGGCATTCTACCACTAATCTACACCCTTCGGGTGCTTTATAATATTTTTGATAGTTACGTAAAATATATTCAAATTAATGTTATCCATTTCTCCTTGCCTTTTTTTATATAGTATAGCTACCAAAAATTCTAAAGTGAGGCCGGAGGGTTAGCTCAGTGGTTCCGGCGCCTGCCTCGCAAGTGCAGGGTCCTGTGTTCGATCCCCAGTAACCACATACAGTGCTGGATGTGGAGACTCACGCCCACCAGCAATCAATACCACATACCACAGTGCCGGGCATGGTGGCTCACGCCTGTAATCCCAGCACTCAGGAGGTAGAGGCAGGAGGATTGCTGAGTTTGAGGCTTGCCTGGGCTGCATAGTGAGCTCAGGCCCAGCCTGAACTACAAAGCAAGACTCTGTCTCAAAAAAAAAAAAATTCTAAATGATATATGTGTCATCCACTGCATTTCTATTGGACATTTTGCTCTAAATTTAAACCTACCTATCAGTTAAATGAAAAGAGCTTTTACATTTTCTTTTTTTTCGTAAATACTATCACTTGCAAAATGAGAAAATGTGTCAAGTATCTCAGGATCAGAGAGCTTATCCTAAGTATGAAAACAGCTGAGTTCTCCAGAAATACTTTTTTTTTTTTTGCTTTTTGGAGACAGGGTCTTGCTTTGTAGTTCAGGCTGGCCCTGAGCTCACTATGGTGCCCAGGCAAGCTGCCGCGAACTCAGCAATCCTCCCGTCTCTGCCTCCCGAGTGCTGGGATTACAGGCGTGAGCCACCACGCCCAGCATTATATGTGGTAACCGGGGATCGAACCCAGGTCCTTACGCTTGCGAGGCAGGCGC
>PVIC010048576.1:0-13461 GCA_004025085.1 Thryonomys swinderianus
CTTCTACCATGGGAAACATCATCTTTTAACCATTCCACTGCCTCGGAAGTGCCACAGGCTGAGACCGCACTTTTCATACACAGGTCTTCAGGGGAGACTCAAGATCCAGACAGCAGCAAACAGTGACACAGACATTCTTCAAATAACCAGAGTGTAAGGAGCACTTTTCACAACCATCTCTGAGTTAATTTCCCTGGGGAATATCTTAGAAAAAGAATTTTCAACTTACAAAAAGAGTGCCAAGGTAAACATTTTCTTTGCTTTTCTTTCTTAACCTCATTTTTCATGTATGAACTTTTTTCATGCTCCTTGTTTTTTTCTTTTCTCTTCAGACATAGATGTCAATTTCAACAGTAATTGTCTCATCTGAAAAATCTATACGAGATGTGACATTTTTAGTAAATGACAACAGACTCAGAACATAAATCTCATGGTAGGAGCAGTGTTCCATAACCAGAAGGTTGATCAACAACCTCTACTTTCTAGGTGGAGCCCAACTTGAGGATCCTGAGTGTGCCATTACTGATTCCGTTGCTTTGCTCAGATTAAGAAAATAGCTTCCTGAACTCATCCCTTATCAAAGGTAAAAGAAGTGAGTTCATTGCTGAAGTCTCAGGAGTCAGGCCTCACAACACTACCCATGAATCTGACAGTCAGAGCACCAGTTCACGCAAATCAGTGTGGTGTAAATCAACAAAACTCTGATGGGAACATTACTCTGCACACATGTCTTTTGGTATTGATGGCATATTCAGGAAAAACATCTAAGTTTCAAAAATCATCCACATAGCAATTCTGTTTTGTTGTTCTAAAATAAGCATCAATGACACCCATTTATGAGGCATCCTAATCATTGGCCTATATACCTAATATGTCCTTAGAAAATAAGCAAATATATATATATATATATATATATATATATATATATAATTTTATTTTGAGACAGGGTCTCGCTTTATAGTTCAGGCTGGCCTTGAGCTCACTATGTAGCCCAAGCAAGCCTCAATCACAGCAATTCTTCTGTCTCTGCCACCTGAGTGCTGGGATTACAGGCATGAGCCACCACATCCTGCACTGTGTTATGTGGTATTGATTGCTGGTGGGTGTGAGTCACTATGCCCAGCATTGTATGTGGTTACCTGGAATCAAACTCAGAGCCTTGCGCTTGAGAGGCAGGCATTGGAACCACTGAGCTAAATCTCCAGGCCCAGTAAGTTTATATTTTATAGAAAAACTTATCTTAACTTTCAGAAAAGTAGCAGCATTTATTCAGTATTTGTTTACTAGGCATAACAAGGAAAACAGGTAAGAGTCAGGATCGTAATTTAAACTTAAAACTCATGGAGGTAATAGTGCACACACATATCCACACATGCACATACTGAAAATACACAAAAAATATAGTGCTGATTGTGTCTATTAATCTTTTAGAAAATTGTATTGAATTTATTGATGCATTTTAGGTGGAGTTTATGACCACATTTATCTCTGAGAATTTGCACCTGTACATGATATATCTTGATTCTTATTTTTCCCCTTCCAGTAACCTCTCCTCCCCCATATACAAAGGCTTTGTTTTCATTTTTTTCCTTCTTATCTTCAATCTTTCCTTTTCTTTTTTTCCTTTCCTCTGTCTCCCCTCCCTACTTCCTTTTCCCCTTTGAACATTTTCTTCCTGGCTAATAATATCTATTCTACCTTGATTCATCTTTAATTGAAACACCAACACCAGAAAAATCTTTCAAAATCACATGAGTAAACCCAACAGTGATCACAAGCTTGCAAAGTAGTTTGGAAATGCCAGGCATGGTGGCTCACGCCTGTAATCCTAGTACTCAGGAGGCAGAGACAGGAGGATTGCTGAGTTTGAGGCTTACCTGAGCTACATAATGAGCTCAGAGCCAGCCTGAACTACAAAGCGAGACCCTGTCTCAAATTAAATAAAAACAAACAAACAAACAAATAAATAATAATAAATAGCTTGGAAAGTCTAAGGATGCTAGCCTTTTAATATTTTACCAGCCATTTGAATAATGAAATTTTGAGTACCATTGACAGATGAGCTCATTATTTTGAAAAATGGATCATTCATACAATACATTTAAAAGGTTTTGTGACACTATGATGTGTACCAGAACAAGTCACACTTAATGTATAATATTAATGTATATGCTTTCAAAAAATACATTACTCATTCATTTATATATTGTGTCAATGAGAGTTACATAGTTGAATGACTATACAGTTTATGATATCAGGCATAATACTATACCTCATTTTAAGAGCAATTTACAATTTTTCAGTCAATCAACATTTCTATACATTTTTTGGTTTAGATCAACTTTCAGAGGCACTTGTTGTTTTATTTTTAATGGTTTTATCAAAAAAGAATTAAATAAGGATTATTATTTTTGTGTCTTCTCTCACTTCTTCTCCCCTCTGGTCATTCAGCTACTTTATTTTCTGATTGACTAGATACCATTTCTTCAATGGTACCATCTTTATTAAATTTAATTTTCACCTCTTATAAAACCTTTTTCACTTATTACAACCAGAGCCTCTTGACATTTACCCTTCTCATCAGAATCTTCATTATTTGCTACGGGTTGGCCTGCCATTTCCTTTCCCTTCCCTTTGTGACTGTTAATGAGAGAACAGTGTTATATAGGCTGCATTTCCTCCTCCTCCCTACCGCATTGTGAAGAGCAGCTAACATTCACTTCCAGTGATAGAAAAGAGATTAGACAAAGAAAATGGGAGAAGACATAGCTAATGTCTTGCAAGCAGGTTTGCAAAATTGTTGCTAGAATAAGAAGCTAGCTGCCATCGGTGCATTTTGCACCATAGAGTTGAATCAGATTTTTTTTCTTGAATGCAGAATATTATTGGTATTCTAATACCTTGGCACAAAAGGTCACATATGTTGTACAGATCTATATTGTCTATGAGCTACATCAGTGCAGTTGTGGTCTTTCCCAGAATCAGATATTAGATTTCTATACTGCCTCTGTAAGGGAGAAGTTTCATAAATCAGCTCAGTCACTTCAACTATGCTGTGATACAACCAGTGTCTATAACATTACTAATACCAACTTCAACTAGTTGCTGAAGCATTGCATTTACCCTTTACACTGGACCCAATGCTAGCGTCAGTATACACTGAAAAGTATAATGTCTTGGGTTTGTTCTACAAGTAAACAAAAAAATTCTATGCTTGACAGTTAAAATCCTGAAAGCATTATAAATGATGATATTGTCATCAAGATTCATGACAGAAACTTACTGAAGTAAGCAGAATGGAAATTTCCCATGCAAAGGATTTTTGTGACAAAAGATAAACAAGTGAATACTCAAGGCAATTAAGTGGCATGTTATTTATTGCCAATGACATATTTTAGAGCTTAAAATGTGTATTGCTGATATTGCTAGAGATTTAAGTTTCAATGATGATGGCACCTACAGAACAATAGATAAGAACAACAATATTAAGAGCAACAGGCTTATTCCTTATTTTTCCTAGGTACTTGGAGACATTTGAAAATTGATGGAAGGAAAGAGTAAATATAGTTTGCTGCAGACACGTGCTATGTTCACTTTCCTTAAGGTTCTAGAATCATTGTTTCTTTCCTGCATGAAATCTTCACTATTTTAAGGATAAAGAGAAGCCAAATTGATTATGTTTGTTCTGTGTGATAAAAGGCAAAAAAAAGATTAAGAAAATATTGCACCTTTCTCTCCAATGAGATCATCTTGTTAAGTTGTTGCATAAAAGTCTTTATGAAGAAAAGTATGCTTACCATTAGTATTCAAATAGTACATGGTTTAATCTTCCACTTGTAGACCATTTTAGGTGGCTGAGCACAGCTATCATAGCTTCACATTCAAACTATATATTTGTGCAGCATGTTCTGCTAATTCAATTAATGCTATAAATTTACAGAAGAAATTCTTTATTGGGGCCGGAGATTTAGCTCAGTGGTTCCGGCATCTGCCTTGCAAGCTCAAGGTCCTGAGGTCCAGCCCGGTAACCACATACAATGCTGGGTGTGGTGACTCACACCCACCAGCAATCAATACCACATACCACAGTTCTGGGCATGGTGGCTCACGCCTGTAATCCCAGCACTTGGGAGGCAGAGGCAGGAAGACTGCTGAGTTTGAGGCTTGCCTGGGCTATAGTGAGCTCAGGGCCAGCCTGAACTACAAAAGTGAGACCCTCTCTCAAAAAAAAAAAAAAATTCTTTCTTTTCTTTTTGCTACTATAAGTTTTGTTTTTGTATTGAGAATCAAACTCAGGGCCTGTCACTTGCCAAGTAGGCATTCTGTATGCCACTGAGCTACATCCCTGGCCCTTACTAATATAGTTTTAAAGATTTATTTTGTTTCATCAAGAATTTTTCATCCATTCATGTTTCATGAAATAGTTTGTTCATGTCATTGGAGAGTCATAATTCTCTATTAAAAAAAAACAGTTACCATTATATAAATGCAAAGCGATTCACTTTTTTATCACACATCTAAGTGTAGTGAAGGAAGAGTTCTCCAACATTAACCTTGGAAGAGCACTTGTAGTTAACTACGGAAAACTGGGTGGAGATTCTTTCTTTTCTCGTTAAGAAAAGCAACACCCAAGCTTGGCAAAATTCCAAAGTTTTCAACCCCTATAGAGAGGAGGGAATGAGCTTTAGTGTAAATAGCTGTCAGTGTAAAAGGAGTGTGAATAGTTATAACGTATATGTAAGCTTGTTATAGAGAAATGAGAAATGTATTTCGATGTGACTGACTAGGGAAAGATCAATTTACAGATGGTGTGTTCTATATCCTTGTGGATATTTGTGATATGTGTGTGTATTCCCTTGATAGCAACTTTTATAGGTCTCACTGCAAAAGAGACACCTAGAACCCTGTTCATTCCCTGTTAAAATAATCACTTTCCCAAGGATTCCTTAGAAAGCAAGATCTACACAGGGAGAATAGAATTTCCATAGGGAACATAGACTCTCACTAAGATCACAATGAAGTGCAAGATAATAGTTTTCCTGAGATGTATCTTTCAGGTCAATCTTCTCTTCCTTTGCAGTCCTTTTCCCTAAGAAGCTCTCTACTTTACACAATACTTATCTGCATGCAGCTGTAGAACTTGTTTAAAGTGAAGTAAATTATCTAAAATCCCCACGGTCACCATTTAACAGCTGAGAAGAGCCAGGCATTCAGAGTTGTCTATCATCTCTGTCCTACCACACTTTTCAAGTGAAACTTAATAGCAGTACATTTTGCAAGGTTTTATTTTGGATGTTTTTCTTGAACAGAAAAAATCATTTCATTAAGACAAAATGATTCTAAAGAATTAAAGAAAGGTATTGCAATCGTTGCATTCTGGAGAAAATAGTTCCCAGATAAAAGTGAAACTGTCATGTGCTATATGTATAGTAATAGGTAAAGTATCAAATTAAAAGATTCATGATTGTGAGCTGCATGTAAAATGTACCAATACAGAATTCAATTTTTAAAAGATGCATCCAGTTTGGTATAGCAGAATAATCATTAAATGAAAAACACTTCATTTTCAGTTAAGAACATGACCTGGAGCCAATAAGAAATAAAGAAACCATAAAATTCAACACTAAGTTAATAAAGCAATGCTAGCTTTCACCATCTTTTTTTATCCCTTTTTCAGTATTTTGTTAATCAATTATATGGTCTTAAGGAAGTTTCAAGAAACAACTACCTTATTTTTTTAAAACATATTTTACATATATAATTTTTAGCTTGTGTAATATTTTATTTCTTAATACTTTAATTTCTATATGCATACTAAATAATTACTATTCAGTGTAGCACCCAATGTATATTTCTCAATATATAATTATCAGCTGAACCTGCTACATAGAACACAGCATTTTCAATAAGACTGATGGAATAATTATTTAAATTATCATCTTATATCCTGGACTCTCATAAAGTAAATACAGGATAAGATATCACAAAAGTCATTTTAAAATTATATCTTTGATCTCACAATATGAGAATGCTTCATTTCTTCTCATCTTCTTATATATCTGAGACAGAACCTGGAAATTTCTGAAGTTTCAGTGAAGTGTGTCTTCAAATGGAATGGAAAATTGGAGAAAGGAGCTAAACTGTTTGTGTATATGTTAGTTGGTATTTGCAAAATTTTGAAGTGTTTCTGGGATTACAACAGTGTACCTGTGCTGACAATATTGCCATCAAATATTCTGGCTTCAACACAATTTATAAAACTATGATCTGTCTTTACTAATTGTTGAGTTTGATGCTAAGGCTATGGAACAAAAATCAGTGCTCCTGTCCTCAAAAGTGCTTTGTGTTCTTGAAAATACAGTTCTAAAGCCAAGTCATAGGGGGTGAAGCGGATCAAGAGGTTATTCAGAAGCTCATAAATAGTGAAGGCATGATGGAATCCTTTCTGTAAGAGGTAATATTGGTGCCGAATATGTAAGGCTTTGTAAGAAACACTGAAGTGTAGTGGAGAGAATGGAAATTCCAGGAACAATGTGTAAAATACTGAAATACTTGATTGAATACATTGTATTTGCATTTGAGTAACAATGAGTAGCTCAGCAGAGGGATAGTTAAGATACCCAATAAGTAAAATAATAAAAGACATAGCTGGAAAGTTAGACTACAGCAAAAGGTAGAAAGCTATCGTCAATTAAGTACTATGGATATATTACTGAGGACTTAATAGTTTGAATATCTGTAAGAATATCTCAGGAGTGGCAGCCTTGTTGTTTACATGACAGGGAGGTACTGCAAAGATATTCTTTGGAAAATGAACCTGAGTATTAAAAATTCTTTACTTAGAATTTATTATTTTTTACTTTTGAAAGTTTTAGTTTTCTTATATTACTTGATATTTATTTAGCCAGCCTTATTCTTATCGGTATTATGTGCATGAAGTATTTTTACTATTTTACTTTTTTAACTTGTATGTATTTTATTATTGATTTTAATAGGATATTTTCCATGTTTTTCATTGCAATTATTAACACATGCAACTTGCATGGAATGGTGAAATTCACTGTAATATTTCCAGACGGGCAGGCATTGTGCGTTGAATGTGTCCAGCCACTCCTCCACTTCTATCTTCTCTCCCTCTACTCCCCTAGGCTTTCACAGCCCCTCTTTTGCTTTCTTGTTATGCACTTTTTGTTTTTCTTTTCACGTAGGAGAGGAAACATGCTTTTCTTCTTTTTCAGTGTCTGACCTATTTCTCATAACACGATGTCTTCCAATTCTAATCAGTTTTCTACAAATGACAGGCTTTCAGTTTAATTTATACTGAATATTCTCTAATGTGTGTATACATCACTTTAAAAAATCTCCTCATCTGTTGACAGGTACCTACCTCTCACTGTATACCTTGTGTTTAGACATCCCTCAGAGCCTCATGCTGTACTAGGTGGGGCTTTGTCAGAGGAGGTTGAATCTAGAGTGTGTCAGTGGTAGTTGTGAGGGTGCTAGGGTTAAGAGTGCGAGAGCTCTCCACCCTGGTAGGCTGAGTAAGGTAAAAGGGGCAAAAGGACTGTGATGGTCCCTTGTTACTTTCGTTAGCTTCTGCCCACCATGAGCTGTGGCCCCTCTGCCTTGGGCCAACTGGCCTTGGCCTTGGAGCAACTGATTATGGACTGAAATGTCTATAAACTGTGAGCTACAGAAACCTTCCCCTTTAATTTTAAGAGCTGATTATTTTTTCTCAGCAAAGAGGGAAAAGTAGCTAAGATACTCACTATATTTTTCAAGCAAATCTGATAAAAGATGCTTTTCATTTGACCTTTTGTATTCAGTAATACTATATGCTATCTTTTAAATTTTAGTCCTAATTATTCTTTGTTCCTTGTTTTCTTTGCCCTACAGTATTTTCTTAAATACTTTAAGATACTTTGTGTTTCATTTTATCTCTTCTATTGACTCGATTTACTTTTTTATTTCATAAAATTATCTAGAATTATATTTTAATTCAAAATATTTTAATTTCAAATGAATCTATTTCAGCTTATTCCATTTCATCTACAAATTTTTATCATGAAAATATAGGCATTTATTTTCTTTCCTCTTGTCATTTCTTTAAAATTGAGTTTTTGGTACATTTTATCACATTGAGAATTTTATCAACATTGACAATTTGTATCTGTACATGACACATCCTGACTCTCATTTTTCCCATTCCTCTGCTCTTCTTGCAACCCTCTACCCCTATATGGATAAACTTCATTTTCATTTTTTTGTTTTTACCATTAAATTTTTCTTTCTCTTCTTTTCTTTCTCCTGCCCCAATTCACTTTTTTCCATATTAGAATCACAAATATATGTTATACAGATCATGAAACTGACAATACTTTACTAATAAAACTTTCTTTAATTACTAAATATTTTAGAATAAATTTTAAAAATGAATGACATTTTATGTTTGTCTATGTATTTTTATCCATAAATCATTGATTAGTTATATGGATGTTAGTTTCCATATCACATTATTTTCCTTCTATCTGAAAAAAATTCTGTAATGTGGTGATGTTTCCAAGAAATTTCTCAGAAACTTATTGGTAAATTATGTTTATTTTATTTTTATAGGTATTTGAGAGAAAAAAAGGACTCTAATTTGATAGAAGGAAAAGACACAAATAAAGACAGGAAAGGAAGAAGTTATATTCTCATTTACTGATAACATCATACTTTATATAGGAGATCCTAGAAACACCTAAAGACTGCTAGACTTAGTTGTCAAATTTAATAGTATAGCTGAATACAAGACCGATGCTGAAAAATCAACACCTTTTGTATACACAAACAACAGCCTCACTGATAGAGAAATTGTTGAGCCAAGCCCTTTCACAACAACCTTACAAAAAATGAAATATTTAGAAATTAACAATGGTGGAGAAAGTACCCTACTCTGAAAACTACAGCATTCTAACAAAAGGAGATTGAAGAGGATATCATAAAATTGAAAGACATCCACTGTTCCTGGTTAAGAAGAACTAACATCATCAAAATGGCTATATTCTCACAACTGCTGTACAGACTCAATGTAATCCTGCTTGAAATTCCAACAGTGTATTTCACATATATAGAGAAAGTAATCAAAAAATCATCTGAATTACAAAAGACCTAGAATAACAAAAGCAATTCTAAGCAACAAGGACATGGTAACGGGTATCACTATCCTCAACTTGAAATTATACTACAAAGCCACTGTGATTAAAAAAAAAACTGCATAGTACTGGCACAGCAACAGACCCAAGTATCAGTGGAATAGATTAGAAGATCCAGAAACAACTTCAGATACACTAAACTACCTCATCTTTGGCAAAGGAGCCAAATATCCTCAATGGAGGGAAGACAGCCTCTTTAACAAATGGGTACTATAAAAACTAGTTTTTAATCTTCCAAAGACTAAAGCTAGACCTATCTCATTCAGGATTTTGTTTTCTTTAAAAAATAACATTATTTTCTGGAGTACAAATTCACAACTTGGTGATTATAAAAATAAAGTATCTTTTTCTTGTAGAAATATATTTATCTTTCCACATACTTTCTGACCTTTCTATCATCTCTAATCAACACTATATGCATTCAACAGGTTCTCTATATACTGTAGAGTCAGTTCTCCCAACTGTGTGGAACTAAGTGTTGTATGAATTGTAGATATACAATGAAGATTTAAAATGGAGCCATGTAATTCATTATTTTTTCAGACCTGTGGTGCTTATAATTTTTCAATATGTGAAAAGTTACTTGTTTTTCAGTTTTATTTACTTTTTTCAGGCATTCTAGCTTATACTTTGCTAATCTGTCATGCAATTAGTACATATAGTGGTCAATGTATTTTTATTGCCTTTATAACCAAAGGAGGGGTAGGTTTGATCATTTCACTTTTTTATATTGTTTAAACTAGAAGAATATTTACTTGTATACTAAGCTCTTCAATATGAACCATTAGTACTTCTTTCTTTTTTTTCTTTTATTTTTTATTAGTTAGTTTTTTTTTTTTTAGTTTTTGAAATAGGGTCTTGCTTTTTAGTTCAAGCTGGTCCTGAATTTACTATGTAGCCCAAGCCAGCCTCAAACTTGAGGCTCTTGGCTCTGCCTCCTAAGTGCTGGAATTATAGGCATGAGGCACCATGCCTTGCATATTCATAGTCATATCTGGAAATAGTCTGAGTTAAAGAAATATATTTATTTGTTACAGATCGATGTTTTCAAAATATACTCAATTTCAGTAATAAGTATTATATCTGAAACTTAACATTCAAAACATCAAGTTCTCTTCACTTTATTATCACTGCTACAATTCTGTCCTTTTATGGATTCTTTGTTCTCTGAGTACTTGCCTCAGAATTCTGTTTATTTGGCATTTTGCACAATTAGTACTTCAGTATGAACAGGGCTAATGCACAAGTTTGTTTTGAGTAGGTAATAGTGTGTTACACATTGTGTTCTAACTTCTATTAGATTCTCCTGTTGGGCAGAAAGTAAGTCTCATGACACCTCCCATACGACTTTGAGCAAATACTATCCATGAGTAAGTGTTCCAGTGGTCCTATTAATAGTGTTGACACTTGCACTTGTGTGGGCTGAATCTTCTTTGCAGTTTCCCACTCCTCCTTCAAGTTCTCTGTCAATCCATAAGAAGACCTCATAGTCATGAAGCCAGAATTAAATAAATCTGTTCTTTCCTTTTCATTTTATGAAATCTGGAGTTGATAACTTCTAGGTATCTATAAATAATGTGTATGCAATTGTGCTTTCCCATATTTACTTTAAAAAATTATTGTGATCCTTTAAGCTACATTAAAAATAAACTTTAGATCACATTCTCCTGCAATTCTGTACTTCTTTCTACTTCTAACCCTAGAAATATAACAAATTTTCTTTTCCACTTATATTTATGCAATACTTTCTTAGTTGTAGCAATAAACTAAAAATCAAATACACTGAGATCATGATCCTTATCAACACAATGGCATACAATTCCAGGTAAATTATACAAGTTTTCCATCTCTTAGAACTCTTATCTATGGAAGAACTTATATGATTGTTCTGAAAATTAAAAGAACATGGCTGTTTAGACAGTTTAATGTTCTATAGCAAAGTTATTTTTAATTTTAATTTTAATTTTTTCTGAGACAGGGTCTCGCTTTGTAGTTCAGGCTGGCCCTGAGCTCACTATGGAGCCCAGGCAATCCTCAAACTCAGCAATCCTCCTGTCTCTGCCTCCCGAGTACTGGGATTACAGGCATGAACCACCATGCCTGGCCACAAAGTTGTTTTTATAAGTGAGAGTGTAATCCAAAATAATGATACAAATTTAAAAATACCTAAATCAATAAAGGATTTATCATGATCTACTATTCTCTACTGTATATAGCCAGTGTACTACATTATTATATGGATGGCAGCTCAGCAGTGTTTTTGTTATTGTTTTGTTTGTTTGGTTTTTGCACAAACATTAACAAAATTACTTCAGCAGTGGTTGGTTCTGTGATATTTTGATGGTTTTCCATATGCAGAGGACAGGAAATTTGTCACCTCACTTGTAATTTTAAAAGATCATACCTGCATAAGAGACAAAGATATTGTGTTGTACATGTCTAGTATATATTTTTATTTTACTTTTTTTAAATTTCAAGGTTATATCCACATTAATTTGAAAGAGGCAAGGAGGCAAAGAGAGAGAAGCTAAGAGAAGATAATGCTCACTGTATTTTCAAGAAGTTAATTTTGAGAATCTTGGAGAAATTGAATATCAGTTATATATACAAGCTATTTTTTTTTTTTTTGAGACAGGGTCTCGCTTTGTAGTTCAGGCTGGCCCTGTACTCACTATGTAGCCCAGGCAAGCTGCCGCTAACTCAGCAATCCTCCTGTCTCTGCCTCTCAAGTGCTGGGATTACAGGCGTGAGCCACCATGCCAGGCACTGTGGTATGTGGGTATTGATGGCTGGTGGGCGTGAGTAACCATGCCCAGCATTGTATGTGGTTACCGGGATCGAACTCAGGACCTTGCGCTTGCGAGGCAGGCGCCGGAACCACTGAGCTAAATCTCTGGCCCTACAAGCTCTTTTTCAATAAAATATAGATTAATCTGTCAATATAGTAGAAACTACCAAACAATTATACGCATAATAAGACCCTTAGCTACATGTATCTGAAGATCAACCAAGTATAACAATATAATATTGAAACCAACTTATATATGTTACATAGTCTTATGTAGATTTAACATTTCAAGCATTTTTAAAAAGTAATTTTTAAATGCCTTGAAAATAAAGTTTTGAATGCCCCATACCCTTTCTTAGGGAAACTAAAGAGTAAAAACAAATAAGAAGAAAATATGGCTTAATTTTATAAATAACTGGAAAATGTGTTTGATTGACACAGACTCATAGGCCATTGGATTTTCCCCAACAGAAAACTTGAGTTATTGGAATAAAAATTGTTTTATCCCTCAGGAAGTTTAGAACAACCAATTCCACTCATAACTGTTTAGAATACATGTCTAATTCAGTAAATGACCGTCATTTGTATCACTTTCTTAGCCTAACATTACTATACATACAGTAGTGCAATAGGGACAATATCCAACATAGTGACACTTTAATATATAATTGCACACCTGCAAGACAATCAAATTTGAAAGGACTTGGACATGGTTCAAGATATAGACCAATATATTGATTAAACATCTTGCAAGAAAACCTTGCTGAACATTGTATCATTTGCCAAAAACTGTAAATATACATTAGATGAACTACACATTTCAAATTTTTTCTTAAGAAAATAAAAAAAGGAACTTGAAGGCAAAATTGGAAAGCCTTGTGGAAAAGCCAATCCCTGTGTTGGTGTAGTAATAATCATAATTGCACATGTATTCATCTCCATTTTCTCTAATTTATTATTTACTATTTCAAGTGATATTAATTGTAAATAAGAAAAATATACATTGTAGCTGTCATTCACTGTCATCCTCTCAAGGTAGCAAAATCTTAAGCAGACATTGAAATGAGCAGTCATTTATTTCAACCCTATCAGTCTGTAAGATAGTTTATGTTGTTTCTTTTTGACTTACCTTGTTACAGAATATATAACATTTTTATCAGAAAACTTTATAGTGCACTATACTTAATATGAAGTTATTTTTATTCCACTCATGATTTTCCTTTATTTTCACTTAAGGCTAATCTTCTTCTAATATGCAATCATTTGCCTTGCCTATAAAGACTATTATCTAGTTATAAAATCTAGGTGACCTTTTAATTTTCTATGGAGTAAATATTTTTAAAAACATTTTTAAAATGTCTCTGGTTCGATCCCCGGTAACCACATACAACACCAGGTGTGGTGACTCATGCCACCAGCAATCACTGCCACATCCCACAATGCCGGGCACAGTGGCTCATGCCTGTAATCCCAGTACTT
>PVIC010048577.1:0-13484 GCA_004025085.1 Thryonomys swinderianus
CTCTGTTTCAAAACAGCAAGATGACAGCTTATTAGTTTTTGCTAGGGAAATAAAGGGCTTATTTTTTTCTTTTGATATAGTGGGTATGAGACCTTATATCCTGATTTTATAAAGGTTTTGAGTAACTTCTGCTCTAGACCTTAAAAGGACAATTAATTATTACATGTTGCAGAAATTTGAAACTGATTCTTATCAAAATGCTGCACATAAATATTTCTAGGCAAAAATGGATTATAAGCAATTGTCATTATGACTAAATTAAAATAGGGTTTTGCATCTATACCAGCATTTCAACATTTGAAATGAAGGGATACTCTTCTTAAGTGTGTGGTTTATTAATATATATCATTAATATATAATGTAATAATATAAATGAAACAAATAAAATTATTCATTGTTTTAATTCAATGGAAATCTCGCCACAAACTTCAAAATGTAAGGGGAAGAAAAAAATATGATGGTAATAAAAAAGGGAAATAAAACATGTTAGCTGTTGGGGAGTTGTAGGGTGGGTGGGAGATTGGGAAAAAAATGGGAATTAAATTGTGTCATATGCTGGTACAAATTCTCAAAATTGTTTGTGATCACAATGTGTGTATATATAATGTACCAATAAAGATTCAAAAAAAATTTTAAGATGTACATTCATGAAAAAAATATAAAATGTATATTAATGGAAAACAGTAAAAAAATACTATTTATATTTATGAAAGCAGTTACATACCCTAAGTTCATATATGAGGTGAGATCAAAATATACGTGAATGTTTATATTAAAAAATGCACTGCCCTAAACTCCCTCAAAATACTGCCTCCCACTTGGCACTTCTTAAACTAGTTTTTTTTTTTTCCCCTGTGAATTACATTAGTTGCAGTGTCATAGTAGGCCACATATCTTGAATCAATGTTTACCTTTCATGGGCATTTTGACTTAGAATAAACTACAAAATAGTACCAGATCAGGTGAGTAGGTTGGATGCAGACACATGGTAGTATTTCTACCACCTTCCATTTCTGTTGGGTGATATTTGACAACAACATTCACTATGTTTTTAATCACACCACATAACAATGGTCACCAATGAAACATTTCCTTGACTGCTTCAGCAAGTGAGAGGAATAATGGGATAAGTGTGTTAGCCATACTCTACCCTAAAAATATTGTATTCAAGAGTAAAGCTCTGGGCAGAGACTGAGCTAGGTACTGTGAAGTCCTATTACTCCTGTCCAATACAGGGCTCCTCAAAAATAATGAAATGCTTTGTCTTTTCTTTACCTTTCTTACCTTCTTTCATTTTTTTCTCTCTCTGTCTCTCTGTTTCTCTCTCTCTTTTTCATCTTTCTCTCATAAGCTTTATAGATTTATTCAAAATAATTGGCTTGTATAATCAAGGATGCTAGCAAGTATAAAATTCGTAGGGCAAGGAGAATGCTGGAATTTTAGTGTGGATTTACTGTTATTCTTCTTTCTGTGACATGGTGAGCTGAAAATACAAACAGGGTTTGTATGCTGCATCATGGATTCAATTCCTTTAAAAAAAATCTCAGCTTTTGTTGCTTTAACTTTCAATTGGATGAGAATCACTCACAGTACGGAAGACAATCTGCTTTTTTCAGTCTATTGATTCAGATGTTAATTATACAGAAAAATATCTTCAGATCAGGATCAAGACTGATGCTTATGTTTAATAAAACTATTGGACATCCTACCCAGTAATTATAGTGGTCTCTTATCTAAATTATGGAATTGTTGTGCATATCCTGCTTATGAGTCAGAGAGAGAGAGAGAGAGAGAGAGAGAGAGAGAGAGAGAGAGAGAGAGAGAAAGGGGGGAAGGGAAAGGGAGAGGTAATTAACACTGTAATGATATCTCTAAAAACACCTTTTGTTTTTGTTTTTAGTTTGTATGCAAACAATGGGATAGTTAAGAACTAATAATACTAGTTCTTATTTATATAATTGAAGCTTTTTACTTATTTTTTGGGGGGAACGAAAGTTGTATCTCCATAATTCTGTCATTCCAATAGTTACTATACATTTCCCATGCCTTTTGGAGAGATAATAAATGGGCATTATATTTCGTATGTAGATAATGGAATTTATTCTCCAGGTTCTCGACACTCCTAAAATTATATCAAAAGACCTCATTTGAGTTTGCCCCATATATAAGCAGATCTTGATGAAAAACAATGGTTGTCAACTTACCAATAGAGAAGAAAGTCCATCAACAGGTCCATATGCATGAAACTTACATATAATTGACAGCATTACTCTGCAGTGCAGTGGCTAAGGTACAGGAAATAGTGCAAGCTTTATAGTATTTTCATATGAAAAAATACTGAATACTGGCCTCAAATCTTTGAAACAAGTTCTCAATCAGATAGATTGTAAATCTAAATATAAAAAAGAATTCTTTTGAGAAAATACAATTTTCAGTTTCATATAAACTAATACTTCCTAGAACACAGCCACCACGTTCACTTTTTATCTTTTCCCTCTACTGTCTTTTTCTCCAACCAGTGAAATATCTTGCAAAGGTGTGTAGGCCATCAGGTAAGTAATATTTTCCCTCCAGTAATTAAATCTGTCTGCCTGTCTGTCCATACTTTTTGTTCTCCCCTTAGTAAAATCAAAGTTGTACCCCAAGCCTGCCAAGAAGCAAAACCAAAAAGAAACAAGTATAAATATATCACTTATGTTCTTTAACCTCAAAAGAAAATTTCCACATCTGCTCCACATTCCTCAATTCAACAAATACATCTTTCTATACTTGGAATTCCTTTTCCAAAATTGATACACAATTTATTCCTTAAAACTTGCCATTATTGCCATAGTAAATTCATTCGTACTCTTTAAAAAAAATCACGTTTTCTTCATGTAGGTATTCTTTGTGATACAAGGCTTCAACATAGATGAGTTGTTATGAGTGTTTAATAAATTATATGTGAAGTACTGAAGATAGTGCTTGGTACATGATAAGTACAAAATAATTATTCCTAATATACTTGGAAATAATAACTTTTAAAAATTTGACCATATTCATGTTTTTAATATCTTCATCCCACCTTTCTTGAAAGAAGAATCAAATAGCATTATATCTCTGGGAAGTGAGGAACACAGTGCCCTAGAATTCTCTTACATGTGGAAAATACTGAAATTGTTTCACATTGTCCTTTGAACACTTATTTTATATGAGTTTTGATCATCTCTTATATTGTTCTTCAAATCAATTTTAATGTTCCAAAAGTTAATGATCTCTCCATAGTGATGAGATCATTCCTACTTTTATTGAGATTTATTTATTTTAATCATGTTATTATGGTTTGAACCTAAAATGTTCCCCATAGGCCTTGTGCCATAGGCTTGTTTGCCAGCTCATTTGCTCTGGACAAGTGATTGGATCATGAGGAATTTTTCCTATCAATCGCTTAATGGCCTATGAGGAGGTAAGTTGGAAATGGATGAAGCAGTCACAACTGACATAGCATGGGAGGGCATGTTTTGTGCCTAGGCCCCATTTTTGTTCTCTTAATTTGCTTCCGACCAGTATGAGGTGCATACATTTGTTTTACCGCATGATCCCGTTAGAAAGCTCTGCCTCACTCCCAGCTCAGAATCAATGAAGATAACCAACCAAGAGCTGAAATCTCTTAAACCATGAGCCAAAATACATTTCCTCCTTTAAGCTTTTTAAAACTATTTTATCACAGAATAGAAATTAACACACATGTCTCCTTCAAGTAAGTACTTAGGAAATTATGGGTTGTGTCTCTTCACCAAAACTTCTGTGCATCTAATGCAAAACCCATCCCATTTCTAGTATACAAAAATGCATGTGGTGTAAGTACTAACAAGTGAATAATCTTTCAGCTTGGCTATTTTTTTAGGATTTTGTCAATTAAATTATTTCATGTTTCCTAATATAAAAGACACATTCTTATATATGTAGTTCTTTTCCCCAATTTGCTCTTATTCATTGCTGTAAATTATCCTCTTTTGCTTCATTTTTTTAATACTACCATATTTTCCTGTGTAGCTGTTCTCTATAAAAGAGATGTTAATGTCTCTAGGAATCAAAATGTTGAATACCCCAAAACTGGATCGTCTCTGTTGATTCTATCTTCTCTCCCAAGGTAAAAAATTTGACTTCATCCTTAGTGATTCCTGACTCAAAACTGGGAAACCCTTGAGCTGCAGACTAGTATGCGCTTATCATTTCTACGCATACACAATAAAAATGGTTTTTCTTCAAAGTGGTACCAGCTCTATGCTATACATAAGTAGTAGGTAGAACTCAGCCAGTTTTTCAAAACAAATACACAGATGAACTCTATTCTTATTTTCTTTCTCTCATCAGAAGTACATACTACCTTAAGAAATCTATTTCTATTTTGTTTTACTCTGCATTCAATGATTCTGGCTCATTTTTAACTGTACTGCTTTCTGTCTCGGTCTATTTTCTCAGTAGTTTTTACAATTAAATTTTATTCCTTTCCAGTACATTCTCCATGAAAGAAAAATCTTATTTTTAACAAATATATGCCATTTCAATGAAAATATATGAGTCTTAGAATTTAAAAAGGCATTCAAAATCAAAAGGGCCTTTCAAGTTCTGTCCCCAGCCATCCAAGCCTTACCACATTATCGCTGTTTTCATCTCCTTTTCATTGTTTACATTCTCTGCAAGTTCCCAGATACAACCTGGCATTGATTCATTCCTCTAGAAGCTGTTTACTTCCACATATTTCCATGCCTGGCAGTTTCTGTTTCCTTCAATTCACTCTTCAGGAGTTAATTTCTCAGAAAGTTGGTTTTTCCCTCAATATCACATGTGAACTATATCATTATCACTTATTTTGGGGCCAAAAAGTTAATCCTAGGGCTGAGAATATAGCTGTCTTTCTGGTAAGTGGAAGATCCTGAGTTCGATCTTTGATTACTCAAAACACACACACACACACACACACACACACACAATATAAACCCACACACACACAAAAAAACAGAAACTCAATAACTTTTATTACTCTTACAATTTAAAAATATTTATATTGCTAACATTTTTAGACCTTTGTATTATATCATTTTTATTCCTTCCTCCTCTAGAATATGAATTTCAATAACCTGGATAAATTAATGTTTTGCTCACCAGTAAATCACTAGAATAGGCTGTAGTGAAATTCTTGATACCTCCATTCCAGATAGACATCACTAAATACTTTCAATAAAGATATGTTTTCCAGATAGTATAAAATACACAGACTAACAGCTTTCAAGTCAAATTGTGGTCTAGATTCAGCACCACTCCCTTCACCTGGAAGCTTACTAAGTTTGCAGAATCTGAATTAAAAACAGAAATCTGTTTCTTTTTCTGAAAATTAGAATTTCAGAAACATTACACTAACATATTGCTGTTTTAAACAATTGTTAGTCAAGAGTCTAAGGCTTTTGTATCCACATAAGGCTATCTTGAAATGCTCTTAATAATGCAGACTCTTGGGAAGTGCGTACAATGAGGCAAATGAACTGAATGGACAGAGGGTAGGTAGGAAAATGGCGGATTCTAGGGACGGAGCTAACCGAGAGTAAGTGAGCCACAGGTAAAGGCGATCAAGATATTTAACAGTTGTAGGTCACCAGCTGTACTTAAAGATTTAGACATAAGGACCCAGATAAAGGAAACTCAGTTTTAAATGAAAGCAACAAAAAAGAATTGTACTATCTTCTTCAGACACCGAGAAAATTCACAATTGTAAAGTTCCTCCAAATACAGTGTTTAATGTTACATGTTGGGGAGTTTGTAACATATTTCTGTGACTGCTGAGCAAGTGGGAATTGCCACTATCTTTATTGTGTGATTCAATTTCTGCCTTTACAGCATATACATATCTGTCAAATAAATTGTTCTAATCTTTATTATTGTTCTAAAACACAAAATAACCTGACATAATTTTTACAATGTAAAAAGTAAACCTCAACTGGTGCTAAACTTTGGCCTTGGAATGGACTCTTCTGTGTATATTTCCACCGCCTTTTAGATGGAGCAAGAGTTGAACCTAATTAACCTATTTTCCCTGAAAGAACACAGCAGATGATGTACCTGAGAGCTTCATGTGTGAAAAGATGCAAAGAAGATACCTCATACTATGTTTTAATTTATATAATAAAATAATTTAAATAAAAGTAAATAAAATTCAAATAAAGTTAGCTGACAAATATATTACAACTCTTCTGGGTAACCCCTTTTTATCTGCACTTGAAGTTGGGAACATAGGGTAATGAATTTTTCTGTTTAACATTTTCTGAAAAATATCTAATATTCACTTCTCATGAGTGAAATATAAAATATATAATTTGAAATATTCAATAAATTGCATTATTAAGCTGTTTACACACAGCCATATTCTTCTGAATTTAAAACAAATTCATGGAAATACGCTGTTGAAAACCTTTTATTTGTTTTAGAAATGGGGATGAAAATGAGGACCTTGCACAGCAATTTTTCCTTATTTAATTTTATTAATAGATTTTGACATTCACAATGATAACATTCATCATGGGGAATTTTTAATCTGCAAGTAATATATTTTAATTCTGTTTTCCCTATTCCCTTTCCTTTCTTTCAATCCTTCTTTCCCTCCCCATGTGCAAAACTTTGTTTCAATTGTTTCTCTTCTATTGTTTACAAATCTTTGTCCCTATTTCTTTCTCCCTATCCTTCTACCCCTTCCATTATCTCCCTTCCCATGTGAACATTTTCTTTCTACTTCTCCATATCTATCCTCCATTTCAGTCACTAAGTTAATGTACTAAGCTTTTAATATGAAAATACAAATACTTATTTTGCTAGAAGACAGGATAGATAAAACTCTTGAAGACATAGATATAGGCAAAAAATTTATGAATGAAACCCAGAAAATGTTGCAAAGAATCAAGAAGTGGGGTCACATCATGAAAACCTTTTGCACAACAAACAAAAACACCAACAAAGTGTAGAGACAATCTACAAAATAGGAAAAATGTTTACAAGATATTTCCTGGGGGGGGTGCATCTAGAACATATAAAGAATTCAAAAAAATCAAATTTCTAAAATTTTCTAAAATTTTATCTCAATATAAGATATATCTGACTAGCCCTAGACAATGCTTACCACAGCCTTGAAATGCATTATTGATTTGAAAACTCAAATAAAAAGTAAGCAAATAGGGATGTAAAATAAAGTGGAAATTCCATGTATAGGAAATTCCTCCTATACATGTTCTGTTTAAGATATAGAAATATATTTCAGATATAGTGAGTTTTTCAACATATCATGACTTGCTTTTTATAATTTCATTATTTCCTATATGATTTTATCTTTATAAGGGACTGTTCCTACAGTGATGGTTTATTTGGAAAACTAGATTGATTTCATAGCTAGACTAATGTATACTCACTAAGAGATAGATTATTGTTTAATCTAATTCTATGTTAGATATCCATTTGAGAATCCATGATTATTGAGTTCAAAGATCACATCTCATTCATCTCTACACACATTCAGCCTAGCAAAATCCAGTGTCATTCTGATCCTCCAGTTTCCTCAGTGAATCAATCAGTACAAAGACTATAGACTCTAAAGTAATAAATTATTATGTTTGCAAATTTTAGATGGCAATTTGGCATCAAATCGCTAAGTTGGTTTTCATGTTCCTACACAGAAGGACAGGTTACTGTATGCTGTGACATTAAGCCTCCAGTGTTTTGAAGCTTTAAAATAATGAAAGTTTGTTCTCACTCATGCTTTCTTTCTAGCATAGTTAGCGGTCACCCTTGTTGACTGTGGTCAGTAAAGAGCCAGACTGATGTTCTGGCCAGTGTCTTTATAGTTTCCTGTTGCTATATCAGAGGCAAGAGCAAATGATCAATCATGTATTAGTTTACAAGCTTCACCTTGCAGCAACTAACAACCCTTTCTACATTTACTGCTCAAACAGCATACTAAACCAAATTTTATTCCGAGAGTAGAAACCCCAAAATATGGAAAACTCTCCTACTATCTATCTGAAAGTAATTTGACATATTAAGCTAACTGCAGTGATGATTATTTTTAAATTTACTTTTTCAGAGATTAATATGAGAAAATGATGATCCTTCACCATGTTCCCTATTGGCAAAACGTGAGGAAGGGTGATGAGAATAGAGACTTAATTTCATATATGAAATATTGATCCTGATTTTATTGCTGGGGTAGTCTTAGCCCAGATGAAAAGTCTGTGTCAATTTTATGATTTATACATTTTGCAATTGAGTAACATGAGAATTTGCTGAAGAAATGACAAATGCATTTTACATGCTTATTTTATGACAGTTTGTATGCTTTGGATTATAAATAAATAAACTGAAAACATACACACATATGCTTGCATGCACATGCACACACACTTATAAATAACACATCACATTTCTTCTCAAGCCTAAGCAAAAAAAAAAAAAAAAGGCACCTATGGGAGGATCTTGCATTTAATTTGTGGCACCAAGTAAGCTTTTCATTGATTTTTATTGCCCAGATAGATCACATTCATATTTCTCATAACATTTATTGCTGGATCTTATGAGAATCCTTATCACAATATTAAAAGAATTTATTTGAAATCCCTTGTTCTTGTTATAGCCAAGTTTATAACTATAATTTCACAGAATTAATTATCCTGGAGCTCATTTCATGAGTAACTGAAAAATAAATATACAAAATATACTCAAAAATGTGTTTTCAAATAACATTTGCACCAACCAAGATGTGTCATGTACAGGTATAAATTCTCAATGCTGAATGTGATCATAATGTATGCATAAAATGTACCAATAAATCCAATAGAAATTTGTATCAAGAAGCAGATTTGGGGACCTTAATAACTAATGTGTATTGAAAATAAATAGACTTTAGTAATAGAATTATTTATTATACATCTGTATGTATTTTTTTTAGTTTAAATAATTATTTCTTTGAGTTCTGATTTCAGGTGAAGAATTCTAAAATCTGAATGTGTTCTTATTTAAATTGTACCTGTGCATCTAAATTCCTTTCCAAAGTGACTAATAGTCTGGCAAAGAATTCTTGGGGCATGTACAGGTCAACTCTCTCTTAAACACACCACTGCCATAAAAAGTTTATTACAACAAAAAGTCCATATAAGTTTTGGCTAGAAGCCTATATTAACAGAAAAATGTGTATGTACTGCGAGTAGATTCTCTGCCAGTGAGTAACAGTTCAACAGTTTTCATCTTTCAAAGTTATTATATATCTTTAGCTGGTAAAAGTTTTATTATTTATTTTAAACTCTTTGCCTCTTGTGATTTTACTAAAATATTTTTCACAAGTTTTCCCTGTGCAAGTATAAATGAACTAATCAATTTACAGCATTTCCTCTTTCAAAAATAATATTACATGTTACTGTGAACGAAGAATTTAAAGGAAGGGGACAGAGCACCTGTGGTTTTGGGGAGAGGATAGAGTCTGTATTGCTAGAATTTCACAGAACGAGCTTTCTGTGCTTGTATTATTATGTTCTAATGAACAGGTGTCTGGTGTGTACCATTCATATGCATTTTGGGACACCAAACAGATCGGCACTCATAAGCTAAAGTCCAGTGATGAAAAGATAGCTTCTTTGTTAATATGGAATGGAAGAGAGCATATGAGGTGTTAACCATTTCTTCCCTTCTCATGGGAACCTTCTCCTTCTGCCAGTTTGATGCCTAGCCTGGCACACACCCAGAGTTCTATGGGCTCCTCTATTTAAAAGTGTTGTGGTGGCACAAAAAGGGTTCTCTTTGGTTCCCAAAGCACTTTCCTTGAAAGGAGAAAAGGGAATGAGTTGGGGGAAATGCCTGAGAGAGAAAAGGCAGGAATCTTCCAGATCACCAGTTTCACCAGACCATCAGTTTATCCTGAAAAGTGTATCCAGTCTTTGCTCAGACCCATTCCCCTCCCTGCCACGTGGTTGCCCCCCACCAACATGTATACAGGTATTACACCAAATATTAAAGGGCTACACCCAGGAAACTACTGGGGTTGTGACTGTATGAAATTAAAGCTTCTTACCTCTTATATAATGACATGAATGGTTGTTTGAGACTATCTAGAAAGTCATGCTACCTTGAGGCAGAATTAAACATAACAGTGTTATTATATATGATTTTTTGGCAACCATTTCAAAGACAGCCCATTGGGACCTGAAGATAACAAAGTGCACTGATAAAATAATTGTGCTGATGAAACTCTCAATTTCCAGATCAAAGATAAGGAGCTGTGAAAAATAGAGGGAGGTAGCAAATACACTCTGAAGGAACATGATTGTTTGCAAGAGTTAGGGGAATGCTGAAAGCCCATAAATCAAAGTCTCCTCAGAGACTGAAGTCAGTGAGCGCTACTGAAAGAGAACTACAGACAGACAGGAGACAGTGTCCTGAGACGGACCTGGGAACACGGTCTTGGTTTTAAAGTGGAGACGTTGTATTCACAGTGGATCAGCCAGGCTGGTGATAGCTCAGCCCCAGTGAGCACAGAACCCTGGAGATCGTCGATGGAAGTTCAATGGAATGAAAAATATTTTTAAAAATCTGAGGTTACTTTTCACAGTTGTATTATTGATTTACTGTGATTAAAGGAAATGAGATTTGATAGAATAAAGAAGGTGAGAATTCATGTTACACCTAAAAGAATTTGGGTTTAGTAATTCTTACATAAACTACTCCTGGTTTTTGTAACAAACTTTCCTAGCTACTAAGTTCATATTTATTTCTTCAATCACTTATCACAATGCTCTAGTGTTTCCAGCTCTATATCCTCATGGACTTCTTTGGTAGTTAGGGCTTGCCATAGAATGTAAGTAACGTGATTTAGATGACAAATGGAAATAGGTGAGCAAGTGTTTCTGTCTTTGTTTTTAAAGGGAATTAGTTTAGTTGGTTGCTATAGACGGAATATTTTTATTCCCCTCATGTTTGTTGAAATTCAAAAACCTCAGTGTGAGGGTGTTAGAAATTTGAATCTTTGCTAGGTGACAAGCTAGTGAGTGGTTCTTTCCTTATCAATGGGATTAGTGCCTTTAAAAGGGGGAGTGGGAAGATACTACCTACACCA
Organism: Thryonomys swinderianus; assembly: GCA_004025085.1. Classification (NCBI taxonomy): domain Eukaryota; kingdom Metazoa; phylum Chordata; class Mammalia; order Rodentia; family Thryonomyidae; genus Thryonomys; species Thryonomys swinderianus. The sequence goes on from PVIC010048577.1 coordinate 11,126, forward strand.
TTTGAAGATACAGCCCAAAAACAATTACCTATGCATAGGAGGTGAGCCCTGCTCAGAGGAAATCCACCTCTGCTTTGCAGTTTGCAATCACTATGCTTCAGAAATACGAGAAATAAATGCTGGTGTTTATAAGCTACTTAGTCAGTAATATTACACTTGATCTTAGCCAAAAGGCTGAGAAGCATGACTTAGTAATATTGTGTTATAGCAACTGGAAGCCACCATGATATTTGTCCTGCCATTTTCCCTTTATTCCTTGTTCTTGCCCCCTCAGCTCCTTGGGATGAAGGTGCAATCGTCTGGGCATGAAGTCCCCTGTGAATATGAAGATGAGAGGCTGCACTGGAGATGCCTGAGTAAAGATCATAAGTATGCAGGACTATGACTTAGAAACCATTTGGTTGCCCATAGGTTGATATTACAATCAATCACTCGATCCCTAATTAGAAAAATACAAATTATAATGTGGCTGCTGTAGAAAATATATGATTTAGGGACTAAAATCTTAACTCATCGGATAACTGACAAGACCTAGTGGTGAAATCATTGATGAAAGAGGACGCCAGAGTTTGGCTGGTCACCTGCCATGTTAAATCTGCATTGTCAGGTCCCAGTAATATTCATAATCAAAGGATTATTAATTCATTTATGATAATCTGTGCTATACTATCAAGTTTTATTAAAATGTTATTATTCTGTGAAATTGATCCTTACATTAATTTGGGGCAGAGAAAAACTTGCCAGGTCAAACCTTGAATAAATTATATAATGAAGAAGCGTGTTTTCTCCAAATTCTGTGCATTAGTTACAAAGTCACAGTTAATTAATTATCTCCTCTTACTGCCTTAGAATAATAATGCACAATGTGTACTATAATAAAATTAGTTTCAAAGACAGCCCATTGAAGACTTCAAGGAAAAAAATATATATGGCTTAAGAAAGATAACTTTTATAATAAAAAATGCAATTTAATGGCAAAGATCTATAAGACCACAATTAAATTTCTATTATGCAACAGAATGAAATTCACATTATCTACAATCATCTTCCACATATTCACTGGAGTCCTTTTAAATATATACAGGTAGGCTAAATAGACTAAATATATATAACTAGAGAGATTAAAATAATATATTTTATCAGCATAAATGAGATAATTGGTAAAGTATGAGGATTTTGATTAATATACTTAGATTTGGTATTTGATGAGTTTGGATATATAAATTCTGAAAATGAATGATGTGCATATTACTTAAAATATTTGATTGTTGGACATTTCTAGTTAGAAAGTCCAATGAAACACTGAGCCAGGTTGGATTAACTAGTAATTTAAAATACTATTGAAAGAGGAGATACAATTTCCCATCTTGTACAAAGATTAGGGTATCAACAGTTCATTAGATGGTAAAGAAACAGAAAAACACAAGATTAGATTGTTTATACACCTATAATATTCCACTGCTCATTGTTCTAAAATTTGTTTACAAATTAAAGAACTTTCATCTATTAAGATTTTTTTCTAATAAAGTATTTCAACAACCATCAAGAATTTTTTAGAATTTTGCAATTGACAATTAAGTAAAACTAATGGTAGTACAGGCAATCTTTGTACAATAAGCCTATTTGCCCAGATATAACCTCTTAATACAAACTTTGGATCTTATCTGTCTTCACCAAATCCTAAAGTTCAGGATGATTGTAGTTACCAACAGACTTTCTCTTTTCTTCATATCTTAATGACATTCTGTACTCTAATAATCTTGGAATTAAGATTACTGACAGATATCAACATACAAAAATTTGAATAAGCAATTTCTACTACAAAATACTTTTTAAAAGAAAATACATAACCCTCCCCTCAGAAACTGTAGTAGTTCTGAGAAAAAGATATTTCTGTTATCTGCATATGTATTTATTACAAAATACAGGGTTGTAAATAAAGCCTAGTCCCAATTCTATACAGTGCCATATGAATCAGAGCTAGTCTCAAAATGCTCTGTAAATACTATTATTTTAATAAAAATTATTTTTATTCTTATGCTACATCACTTACTTGAGTCATGTATTTTTCCAAGACACATTTCTTTATTTTTCTGTTTCTTTCCTTTTTTTTTTTTTTTTTTTTTTTTTTTTTTTTTTTTTTTTTTTTTTTTTTTTTTTTTTTTTTTTTTTTTTTTTTTTTTTTTTTTTGAGACAGGGTCTTGCTTTGTATTTCAGGCTGGCCCTGACTTCATTATGTAGCCCAGGCAAGTCTCGAACACAGTAATCCTCCTGTCTCTGCCTCCCGAGTGTTGGGATTACACGCTTGAGCCACCACGCCCGGCACTGTGGTATGTGGCACTGATTGCTGGTGGGCGTG
>PVIC010048578.1:0-13465 GCA_004025085.1 Thryonomys swinderianus
AGAAATCGCCCTCAGGAGGTTTGCCCCAGACCCGAGCCCAGAAAATCCCGGAGCTGTCCTCCCAAGAATCTTCTCACACCCTTGGGCCACTGAGACAGCGGGACAGACGGCCGCCCCGGCGTGGCCACGGCTCCGCCCTCACCCGCCGGCCCGCTCGCGCCTCTAGCGGAAGCCGGAAGCGACGTGGGCCGTGCTAGCCCCGTGGCTCAGAACTCGGTGGTCTTGGAGGCACCGCAGGATTGGGGAGAAGATGGCGGAAGAGGAGTGAGTGGGCTTTTCCGGGCTGCGGAGGCGGCAGGGCTGGGCCCCGGGTGACGGCGAGCCTCTGGCTGTGGAAGGCGGAGCTCCTTGTGGCCGTTGGCCACATGGACTGTGCTGGGGCCTACAAGAAGGGGGGGATGGGTCCGGGCATTCTCGGGACCTACGGTCTCCTGCGGGCCGGACCCTCGGGCTGGGGATCGGCCACCTATCGCCGGCCATGAGATTACTTGCCAAACCCGCAAGCCGTATTTCACTTCCCCAGTTTCCTATTATCTGAAGACTTCTAAACGCTCTGGCTCCAGGAAGTCCTCTCCGTCCCTCACACCTACCTCCCTCTAAGCCAGTCTCCTACGTAGTGATTAGTTATCGCATCTGTGATATCTACTAAGATTCATTCATTAACCTGGTTATCGCAGGGCCTGGATGCATAGTAGCAAAGGCAGCAGGATGAGAGCTGCCTGCAGGGACCGTCTTCCCCTCTCGTGGGAGAAGAGCGTAAATGGACAAGCAAGGTGGTTTCAATTCCTGTTAAGCACAACTAAGGAATACTATAGAGAGGATAGCAGAATTTGTTTAAGTTGAACGAACAGATGGAGGGATAGAAGAATGATATTAAGTTTAAAAGGCCTGAATCAAGAAATGGTTTCCGGGCGTGGTGGCTCACGCCTGTCATCCCAACACTCAGGAGGCAGAGGCAGGAGGACTGAGTTGAGGCTTTCCTGGGCTACATAGTGGGCTCAGGGCCAGCCTGAACTACAAAGGGAGACCCTGTCTCCAAACAAACAAATAAATAGTTTAGTACTTTGCAGTGACAGAAAAGCAGAATGGAGTGTAGATAGCAGGAAGGTTACCTGTATATGGTGAGGTTCAGGGAGAGTTTTCTTCAAACTACTGTTAGTCTATCCCCATACCTGGAGATGGCCACCCCTGGCCCATGTCACAGAGATGTCCTGTCTGTTGAGTATGTGAAGATTAACAAGGAATCCCTTGATTGATACTGGTCACCACTGACAACGTTCCAGATGCTTCTGGTCAAATGAGTCCCAAGTTATTTAGTGGACTTACTTATTGAGCTTTGGCTTAGACACTGAACTAGCCTTCAGCAGCACAAAGCAGAAGAGGTATTGCCCAGTGATTTGAGTTTGAAAGCTTTCTCCTTTCATTGACAGAGAGGTTGACTTTCCAGAGGTCTGTATTACCTATTTCCTGGAATGAGCTGGCCTGAATAAATAACAATTTTCCTAATCACTGTTATAATTGTATCAGTTCACACTAGCTCACAGGCCGCAGGACAATAGAAGTGTGGGCACATAGCTATGGGGTGGGGAAATTGGGGTGGAGTGAAGTATTACAGAGTGGGTAACCTGAGCCTTAGGAAATCTGAGAAGAATTTTGTAAGGTGGGGTAGAACATTCTGACCAGATCAACAACTGGGCAAGTTCAAGTGGCTTCTAAACATGCAGAAATAATCCCAAGGAAAAGAACATAAAGTGGGGGAAATAAAAGTGTTGGATCTTGGGATGTGATAAGCCGGCACCCCATCAAGTATTGAAGAGCAGGCAACATTTCTGTGCTGGCCCAGCCTCCCTTGTTCCCGTCCTTTAGGTAGCTGTATTGAAAAACACCTGAGACCACTGGTGCCCTGCTGTGCATTTTGCTGGGCAGGCAGGGGTGCCCTTCATCTCTTTTGCAAATCTTGTAACTCCCTTAAAACACTTGCCCAGTTCTCCTTCCAGTTTGAGGCATACATGTTAATACTTCAGAGCCTTTTTTCCCCCTTTATCTAATTCTGCTTTTTATGTCCTCCAACAGGTTCTCCAATACAACTCATGAGAGTCTCAATGTCACCCTCCACGCTACCCTGGGTGTCACGACAAAACTGGTGCTCCCGACCCCTGCCAAGCCCATCCTCCCTGTGCAGACAGGGGAGCAGGCTCAGCAGGAGGAGCAGTCCAGCGGCATGACCATTTTCTTCAGCCTCCTCGTCCTAGGTGACTATGCGCCGTCAGGAGTGTCTGTGTTAACCCTGTCACTATGGTTTGCTTTGTCAAGTCTCCCTCCCATCTGACTTTTGAGTTAAACACTGGGGACAGACCATCAATTTGTAACTTCATACCAGGGTCCTGAGTTGGATCCCTAGAACCACAAAAAACAAAACAAAACAAAACTTTAAAATTGAATACCAAGAAAGTACACAAACCAGAAGTGTAAAATATCCCATGTAGATTAAATACGCCCTGGAAATTTTTTACACTGTAAATCAAGGAGTCCTTTTCGTTTGCTTGTTTTGGTTTGTTTGATTTGGTTTAGTAGTTGAATACAAAGAAGAAAAGCATTTCTTTTCTCAATTGAGAAATCTGAAGTTTCCTTTCAGGATTCTAAATTATTAGTCTATTTACATTGCAATCAGTTTGCTGTGCTAAAACATATAAAAGGCAGGCCTGGAAAAAACTTCTGTAATCCTCTTTTTAAAAGGAGAGTGATGAAAAGTATCAGTAAGACTTTCAAAGTAGCTTCCACGGGGTGGAACATTTAAGATTAGCCTGTGCTAGTCTAGTCCACTGTCTACTTACAAACAGCAAAAAAGCTTTCTGTAGCCAGGTGTGGTGGCTCACGCCTGTCATCCCAGCACTCGGGAGGCAGAGACAGGAGGATTGCTGAGTTCAAGGTTTGCCTGGGCTACATAGTGAGCTCAGGGCCAGCCTCAACTACAAAGCGAGACCCTGTCTCAAAAAAAAAAAGCTTTCTATAATGTGCTTCCAAATAGAACCAAAGTCCTGCCCAGTATTAGTGTATCTTGGGGTCAGAAAGGGCTGAACTGTACGTATAAGGTACCTCGAGAGGCAGGAGGATTGCTGAGTTTGAGGCTTGCCTGGGCTACATAGTAAGCTCGGGTCCAACCTGAACTACAAAGTAAGACCCTGTCTTCACACAGATCATAAACCTTGTGATCTAGGATCACTAATTGGTTTTTGTTTTTACCTCATTATATTTGTGTCAGTTAGCGGTCAGTATCTTCACTTAACATGTGTTTGGTCGGCCTGAATTAGGATAGAGTGATAACTCCTTTTAACATAAAATTAAAGACATGTTTTCTTTGATGTTGTATATTATTATCATTTGCTCCTTATTACATGTCCAAACAGTATAAATCTGACAGAGGAAAAAAAGAAATTACTATCTGGATGTGGTGGCACACACCTGTAGTCCCAGCATTCAAGAGGCTGAGACAGGAGGACCATCATGAGTTTGAGACCAACCTGGGCTACATAGTGAGACTCTGCCTCAAAAAACTATTTGCAAAAAGAAAAACAAAAAGAAGCCAATGCATGCACAAAAGAAATTAAAAAGACTGAATAGGTAACTTGCTAACTACTAAATACTGTACATGAGAGAAATTAGTCAGTAATTTGTTCTGTGTCAGAATTCCCAACCTGATATACATTTGCCACTTTTATTAGTATAATTAAATCAAATGAAAATTTTAATGTGTGTCCTGCAGGCATGTTACAGGAGTACAGAGTGTCCCTTTTTTGAAAAAATAATGCTGAAATTCTCTCTCTTTTTTTTTTTTTTGCAGCGGTAGGGTTTGAACCCACAGTCTCCAGAGTACTAAGAAAACGCTTTTCTACCAAGCTACACCTTTAGCTCCTCTAGTTACTTTTGGCTGTTTTTTTATTTTGAGACAGGGTCTCACTTTGTAGTTCAGGCTGGCCCTGAGCTCACTATGTAGCCCAGGCAAGCCTCGAACTCAGCAATCCTCCTGACTGCTGGGATGACAGATGTGAGCCACCACACCCAGCAATTTTGGGCTTTTAGTTTGAAACCAGCTGAGGTCCATAACACCCTAGGTGATACTGTATTTAACCACATAAGAAATAACAGTCATTATTGTTGACTTCAACTAGAGTTAACAGTTACCATCATTTGGCACATACATTTTATGAGCCATTAAGCTTAATGGAGTTATTAAAATTGACATATCTGCTTCATATATTTTAGATAATCATGAGTTGTGAAAAACGAGAAGTGCATTTTCTTGTGTTCCCCAGAATTGGTGATTGATCCAGGCCTTCACACTAAGCTATATCCCCAGCACTTTATTATTTTGAGACAAAGTCTCACTATGCTGAATTTGAATTTGGAATTGTCCTGTTTCAGCATCCCACAGGGCTGGGGTTACAGGCATATACCGTCACACTCAGGGAGAGTGGACTTGTTTACGTGGTTTATTGCGATACTGGGGATTACACTGAGGGGCTTCAAACATGCTGGGCAAGGGCTCTACCACTGAGACTCATCCCTAGTGCTAAGTAAATTTTTTTTTAAAGTCCAGTGTGGTGCAAAGCACAAGTGAAAACTGAATTTCCCTTGTCTGTTTTCTGTCTTCTCACCTGTTCACATTCATGCTTTTTGTTGTTGCCCATCATAGTCCTGCTTATGCACTGCAGCTTTTTTCTTGCATTTAGTATTTAAAGTGGGATTTTCTAACTAGGTTAAATTTTTTCAGAGTTAAACATTTTTTATCAAAATAACATCACAGAGCTGGTGTGGTGGCACACACCTGTAATCCCAGCACTTGGGAGGTTGAGGCAGGAGTCTCAATGCAAGTTTGAGGCCAGCCTTGGCTACACAGAGAGTTCAAGGGTAGACTGAACTGCGTTGTAAGACCTCATCTCAAAAAAAAAAAAATTAACATCACAGATTGATAAAGTACAGAATGGAAAAAGGACAAAATTTCTGTATTTACAAGTTTTACAGCAACTTTTCTTTTCTCTGGCCTCCCTGTACCTTTTGGTGGGATTGAAGGAATCTAATTCATCTGTATGAGCTCTATGGGTGGCCATTTAATACCCATGTAGATTGTTTAAATATTTCCTTTAAAAAAATCAGGGTTACGTCTAGTACTATTAAATTAATACTGCGACTAATGAGATGGTGTACTACCTAAGTGCCAGATAAGGAAAGAGACATGTATGCTAACATTTGGAGCATAGACTTACATGGGCAATTATTCATGTGAAAGGATACTATTCTTTTTAGTTTTGTGTTTTAGTCCAGAAATACCTTTTCCTAACAGATTCACATCTTTTTTTCTTTCTTTTCTTTTTTTCCCCTCCCTTTCTGCCATTCTAGGGATCGAACTCAGGGAGAGACTGCCTCTGCACTCCATCCCTAGCCCTTTTTATTTTTTGAGACAAGGTCTTGCCAAGCCACTATGTTGCCAGAGCTTGAAGTTGGGATCCTCCTGCCTCAGCCTCCTGGTGCTGGGATTATAGACATGTGCCACAATGCCTGGGCATCCTTTCTTTTCTTTTATGAGAGCATCCCTGTGAAGGAAGTCAGGCATTACTCCTGTTTGGGAGGCTGAGGGATTCAGGCCACCAGCCATGTGGGAGGCTCATCAGACTGTGCTGTAGTAACGTTTCTGGACTGCTACATCCCTAAGCTGCTTCTCTCTTGTACAGAGGAGATGGCACAGTGACAGCTGGTGGAGAGGAAGTTTGGAGGATAAATGAGGCAGCATTGGGAAGTGCTGTACCCAGCTGCGGTAGCCAGCGGGGGGGCAGGAGCAGCTCGTCTTCAGTTCTCTTCACTGTTCTTGTCCTCAAACTGAAACTCTAACGTTTTCCTGTTTGTAAAATATCCTTGCTTCCTTCTGTGTTAAAAGAGAACTGGTCACATGATGCAAAATATTTCACATCCACATGATCCGTTGTAGTTGCATTTAAGTAAAAATAATTTCACTAACTTCCTATTTCAAAAGAGAGGGACCATTTCTTTTTTTAGGAGCATTTCTTGTAATCAGGAAAATTTGAATAATATAAATGGTTGTATTAGGTTTTAGAGTTTATTACAAAGTTAACCACTGGAGAACAGTAGTTGAGGCACTGAAAGAAATATAAAGAAAATAAACACAAATGACAGTAAAAATAAAACAGATGTTCACTGTGTCATCACCAGTTGTCCGTTATCTTTTTTTTTTTTTTTTTTGAGACAGGGTCTCGCTTTGTAGTTCAGGCTGGCCCTGAGCTCACTATGGTGCCCAGGCAAGCCACCGCAAACGCAGCAATCCTCCTGTCTCTGCCTCCCAAGTGCTGGGATTACAGGCGTGAGCCACCACGTCTGGCATTGTGGTATGCGGTGTTGATTGTTGGTGGGCGTGTCTCCACACCCAGCATTATATGTGGTTACCAGGGATTGAACTCAGGACCTTGTGCTTGCAAGGCAGGCGCCGGAACCACTGAGCTAACCCTCCGGCCCCAGTTGTCCATTATTTTGATGGCCCCGCAGAAGTAACGTGTCCTTGAACTTGGTGTTTACTATTCAAAATGGGGCTTTTAAAACAATGTCTTAAGGGCTGGAGTTGTAACTCAGGAGCACCATGCCTGCCTGGCAAGTGCAAGATCCTGAGTTCAATTCCTGGTACTGGAAAAAGTAAATAAAATAATGTCATATTTTTCCCCACAGCTATCTGCATCATATTGGTGCATTTGCTGATCCGATACCGACTGCATTTCTTGCCAGAGAGTGTTGCTGTTGTTTCTCTAGGTAAGTGTGTAGCGGTGACCCTTTAACAAAAGTAGTAACAGTAGCCATGTTTTCCAAGTTCCTCCTTAGCGCCCCGCAACCAAAAGAGGTACATCATATATCTGATGCTGTCTCCGCTTCTCTGCATCCTGCTGTAGTGTGTTATGAGTCCATTTTGCAGAGAAGGGTAGCAACTTCCTGAAGGTCAGAAAGTCTATCTGTCCCCCATGGGCTCTTTCTGTGTGTTGCTTTTTGTCCTTTTGAGCACATTGGCCTTACAGTTTAGGGTGGCAAAATGGCTCCCTAATGTCAGAGGCAGCCACTTAGGATCTCATTGTTTCCTGTGGCATTTGTTAGGATAATTAGCTCCTGGGTGGAGTAGATGAATCTATATAATAACAGATGTGAACTCAGGCACATTCATTGAATGGTTAATGAAGGAAGAAGCAGGGATGTTAATTAGCATCAAACTCAAGGCTGGAAGGATGCTCAAGGCACAGCAAATGGTTTTCCTAAGGCTGCCTGCAGCTCAGCATTTACAGGATTGTAGTTGCTTTTGCTAGCCTCCACTTGCCCTCTGAGGAATACTCTTTCCTCATCACTTGTGATGCCTTGTAAGTTGTCTTTGCCTTGTGAGTCTTGATGCTTCCCCAATATGCGTGCCATGTAAGTTTGTCTTGAAAATGGGCATTCTGACAGTTCAGCGGCCTCCTCTTTCCCCATCAGGACCTGCCTTCTTGCTGCCCTGGTGCGCACCCTCCTGTGTTGCCTTGGACCACACAGCTCCTCGGGGCAGACTCAGGCTGTAAGCGTCCACATTGCCATCTCAGTTTAGCTTTGTAATATCCGGGGTTGATTTTAAGGACAGTCACCACTCTGCAGTACTGATCTTGATTCCAAAGTAGGAAACCAGTTTTTTTTTGTTTTTTTTTTTGAGACAGGGTCTCACTTTGTAGTTCCTGCTGGCCCTGAGCTCACTATGTAGCCCAGGCAGGCCTCAAACTCAGCAATCCTCCTGCCTCTGCCTTCTGAGTGCTGGGATTACAGGCGTGAGCCACCATGCCCGGCTAGGAAACCAGTTTTAATCCAAGTTCCTGCTCCTTATTCTGCAGGTTCTAACAACCTAATAAAAGAGTTCTATAGCTTGGAGAATGGGAAGCTCACTCGATAACGTTCCTGTCCCGAGATTAGGCCCTGGGAAAATAACCTACACAGCTAATACCTATTACTCTTGGTAAAGGCTTAAAAGGACTTTGAGGAATTTACAGTTTTGTGTTCAGTTTCAGGGCTTTTTTGGGTTTTGAGACAGGGTTTCACTTTGTAGTTCAGGCTGGCCTTGAACTTACTGTGTAGCCCAGGCTGGCTTTAGACTGCCTCAAGCCTCCCCAGTGTTGGGGTGATAGGCATGTATCACCATGCCCAGGTCTTGTTTCTTAAAAAATAAAAATTGTAGTTGGTGTTTGTTTAGTTATGGTGCATGTAAAAATATGATAATTCTTATATCACATTTGGTTGAATGTCATGTTCTCTAGTTCTCTCCTTTTTCTTCTTTTTTGGTGGTACTGGAGATTGAAGTCAGTGGTGCTCTCTACCACTGAGTTACATCCTCAGCCCCTTTTATTTTTTGAGATAGGTTCTCACTAAATTGCCCAGGCTGAACTTAAACTCTGGATCCTCTTGCCTCAGCTTCCCAAAGTGCAGCAATTAGGAATATGCATCCCTGTGCCCAGACTTTGCTGTCTCAAATGTCGGGGTGAACTATGGCTCACCGAGCACCAGGGTTGTATTGGGGCAGACAGCTGCCTACCCAGGAGCCATCTCCCTCTTCTTCCTGATTGAAAGAAGATGTCTGATCAAAATTAGGTATCTGTTGGCAAGGAAGAGGAGGACATGGGTCGTGGGTAGGCAGCCCACAGTGTCGTTTGGTCTTGGCAGCTGGAGGTGGCAGTGCATACCTAAAATCCTAGGATTAGGAGGCTGAGCAGGAGGATCAAAAGTTTGAGTCCAACTCAGGGAAGTCAGTGACTTGGTGAGACCTTGTCTCAAATTAAAAATGGGCTGGGTGTGCAGCTGAGTTGGAATACGCTAGGTTCAAGCTGAAGTGAAATAAAACAAAAAGTTTGGTCCTTGTCTTCATGGTTGGGGGTAGGGGCAGTGAGAGCATGGATCCCATTCCAGCCAGTGACAGTGAAGGGAACTGTGCTGGGTGATGGTCCTGGGAAATGTTTTCTTCCTACAGAAACAAGGGAAATTTATCCCTTCATTCCTTCATTCCTTCAATTCTGCTGGTTGAGGAGGTGATGCCTGGAGCACTGATTGCCATCTCGTATCAATGGGGCTGAAAGGCAAAAGCCAGAGCTTGGCATGTTGGTTCATAGCTGTAATTTCAGTACTCTGGGAGGCTGAGGCAGGAAGATCATGAGTTCAAACCCAGCCTGAGCAATTTAGTGACTTAGCACGACCCTGTCTCAAAATTTAAAAAAAAAAAAAAACAATTTTTTTAAAAGACTATAAATGTGCTCAGTATGAGGACCCTGAGTTCAATCCCTAGTACCCCTAATGAAAAAATAAAAAACAAAAGCTAAAATGGTGAGAATTGCCACAGGTAGAGGGGAGTCCCAGAGGCTTGATAGGGCATTGTTGTTTTGTTGATTCTACACGCTTGAGGTGCCTAATAATGAAGTCTGTTCTCTAAGCCATTTGGAATCAGGTGTTCTTTTACTTTTGGCTGAAAGTGTCTTTTTTTGTTTGTTTGCTTGCTTGTTTGTTTGACAGTACCAGGGATTAAACTCAGGCTCTTGCACTTGCAAGGTTGGCATGGTGCCACTGAGCTAAATCTCCAACCCCTAAACGTGTCTTAACTAATGCTGAACTTTTTCTATATCAGGAGGCCAAACCTAATTGCAGTCTATTGATAGAGGACAGAGGAGATGCTGTAGGGCAGCATACCTGTTCAGTTCTGTGAAGAAAAACTGCAGGTAGCTGGAGCTTCAGACAGCTGCTCCGACAGCTGGGTTAGGCCTTCGGACTCAGTTTTTACTTGTCAGCGGTACTTCCCAGCACCTCCCAGCCTGTGTGCCCTGGCTTCCGTCTCAGGCCCATGGGCTACAGTTCCCCCCAGATAGCTGGCCTGCTCTTCTCTCCTGCATCCAGGTTATAGGGCAGACTCCATGTGGCCACCTCAGAACCCGTGGCAGTAGGGAGGAGCGGTGTTGGGCGTCAGCTGAAGCTCTGCATCTGCAAGGCTCGTTTCTCCATGGACTACAGAACTGTGGGCCAGTGGTTGGGGTTGGCGCTGAACAGTAAGGCCTGCTTTTAATACTGCTTTACTTCCTCGGCCGATTGGACAGTAGCAAGCACATCCAGAGCAGTGCTGGGATACAGGAAGTATTTTTATTACATTAGAAGACATTTACTTAGAATCTGGAAATACTGACAAAGCAGTGAAAATAGCTCTGTATTTCATAAAGCTATAGAAGGTGAAGCAGGGCCGGGGATTTAGCTCAGTGGTTCAGTGTGTGCCTTGCAAACACAAGGTCCTAAGTGCAGTCCCCAGTAACCACATACCACATTGCCGGGGTGGTGACTCACACCCACCAGCCATCAGTACCACACACCACCAGTGCTGAGCATGGTGGCTCACGCCTGTAATCCCAGCACTCAGGAGGCAGAGGCAGGAGGATTGCCATGAGTTCAAGGCTTTCCTGGACTACTTAGGGAGCTCAAAATCAGCCTGAACTGCAAAGTGAGACCCTGTCTCAAAAAAAAAAAGTTGAAATAAAAGTTTTCTCCAGCTGGAGTGCCATGTAACAAAACACTGAAATCACTACCATTTCAAAAATGTCCAGTTTGTGTGCCAGGAAAGTATCCAGATGAAGCAGCCCCAGAGCAAATGAGGTTCGTTCTTTCAGGAGTAAATTCTTCCAGCCAGAGGTTACAAATAGCCTGCCACAGCTTAGAGCTGTCAGTAGTCTTCTGTGTTATGGTTAAATATTCTGTGTTCCCAAATGATGCTTAGTGCAGAAAAGAACCATGTACCCACCTGAACCTAAAAGCATTTCCCCTACTATTCTATTGTATTTTCAAATGAAGGTCCAGCCATTTTTCATATTTATAAAGAGCATTAACAGGAAGTTTGTTTTTTACAGTAGCTGGAGTTTTTTACAGGAGTTGTGCCCAAGGCCTCATATGTGATAGGCAAGCATTCTACCCCGGCTGTACCCCTAGCCCTTTTTATTTGAGCTTTCCAAGTAACTGGGTCAGCATGAAAATCTGAAGAGATTTTCATGTCCCTCATTCAAAGCTTTAAAGATACTTCCTATATTTTATAGAATTCTATAGTTTTGGCTTAAAAAATGTTTCCTGGGCCAGAGGGTTAGCTCAGAGGTTCTGGCGCCTGCCTCGCAAGTGCAAGGTCCTGAGTTCGATTCCTGGAAACCACATACAATGCTGGGCGTGGAGACTCACGCCCACCAGCCATCAATACCACACACCACAGTGCCAGGCATGGTGGCTCACACCTGTCATCCCAGCACTCGGGAGGCAGAGACAGGCAGATTGCTGAGTTCCAGGCTTGCCTGGGCTACATAGTGAGCTCAGAGCCAGCCTGAACTACAAAGCGAGACCCTGTCTCAAAAAAAAAAAAAAAAAAATGTTTCCCCCACAAACCACTTTGCAGAACAAAGAAAAATCTGGTTCATTGATGTCTTCAACTATTTTTACTAGGCTTTATTGTTGTCCAGGCCAAGTGTACACATAATTTGAATGTGTGTTCTTTCTATGTATTAGTCAAGTTCACACACTTGTTTTTACTGGCCATGTAATAGTGACTCACTTTATGTGTTGGAGCTGAAATCTGGCAGGAATGAAAGTAATATAATTGTATTGCTGTATACTCTATTGTAAATAGCAAAGACAGAACCCCTCTCCCCCATCACACTTTGTTCTAGAGTGAGAAAAGGCCAGAGTAGGGTTAAAGGGCTGGAAATTTGACTTTAAATGCTAAGGGTTAGTCTGAATTGTGGGGATAGTTAGAAAAGTCATGTTCTATGATCTTGAGTAAATAGGATACCCACCACCACCACCCCTCATAACTTTTTTAACCCTGCTTGTGCTTAAATTGTATTAATTCCTCCCTGATTGACTGATTAGCTGATTTGCCATAGTGGTGATCTAACTCAGGGCCTCACACTTGCCAAGAAAGGGCAATGCCACTGAGCTAAACCCCTGGCCTTCCTGCCTATTTTAAAAATTTAAAAAGTACTCTTTGTCAGTGAGGGTTTTGAGTAGATGATGATGAAAAAAAAGCAGTTCCTGAGTATTGATTTAAAGTAATTTTTTTTTTTTTTGTGGTACCAGGGATTAAACTTGGGCCCTTGTGCTTCCAAGGTAGGCGTGGTACCACTTGAGCTAAATTCCCAGCCCTGATTAAAGAAATTCTGAAAAAAGCAGATACAATAATTTCAGTGAACTGGGCAACCTATTTTCTGTCTTTCTTAGAAGCTATCTTTTTCTCAATAAATTTTTCCTACTCTTTTTTTTTTTTTTTTTTTTGAGACAGGGTCTCGCTTTGTAGCTCAGGCTGGTCTTGAGCTTACTATGTAGCCCAGGCAAGCCTCAAACTCAGCAATCCTCCTGTCTCTGCCTCCCGAGTGCTGGGATTACAGGCGTGAGCCACCATGCCCCGGCAATTTTTCCTACTCTTTTTTTTTAATTGAATTCTTTATTGGTACAATTTATATACATCTCACAATCACATATAACATTGGGGAATTTGTACCAGTATATGACACAAGTTAATTTTTTTTTTTTAATTTTTCCTACTCTTAATCTCCATTGTTCCTATAACTCATTCTTCGGTTTTAGAGAACATAAACTCATGCTTAGGACATCTAGCAGTTTTGGGAGTTACATCTACTTTCCCTTTATCAGTGAGAGAGAGAGAAACAGAATTACCAAGACTGAAATTCTTACCTTCATTTTGTTTTCAGTAAGCTGAAAGTCTGGGTTGCATCTTATTTAAGTATCATCTCATTTTCTATTTTTTGGTTTTAGTTTATTCCTGGATTAGTTCTTATAAATTGCTAGTATTTACAGCCCTTAGGAAATGACTTCTCAGAGGTATCGTCAAGGTATAACTGGCTTTTAGGGTTTTGAGTCTATTCCAAGACCCTACCTCTTCAATTTACTGGGGATGAGAACGTGCTACCTACATGGCCTGGCCTAGATTCTTTGACACTGGCCTATAGTATTGTTTATGACCCTTAGACAATCTCAGATTGGTATGCCAGGAAGAACAACTGATTAGCACGGTTATGTCACCTCGGCTGCAGTAGTACCATCAGCCATTACAATAGTACCAAACAGTCTAGAAAATGACAAACTGTGGTAACAATTAATTTGCTACCTTTAACTGTAGGAACTAGATTTGTAGTTATATAACAATCTAAAATGAACCAGAAAATTGTCTGCAGTATATTGTATAAACCCTTAATATAGTGATTTTATCCTCAGGGGAGAAAATTTAAAAAGGATTGGGGGAAAATAGATAAATAGAAGAGGAAGAGATTAGAAGCAGAGCTACAGGACAAAGATCATGCAGACTTTGGAAAACTGGTGAGAAGACAGGAGGGAAAGAGAAGGAAAAATTTTTTTTTTTTTTTTTTTTTTTTGC
>PVIC010048579.1:0-13462 GCA_004025085.1 Thryonomys swinderianus
AGCCTCTGTTTTCTAGCCAAATCTTAGCAATTGAAGTCTAGAATCTGAGATTCCCCGTGCTTAATCTCCCCAAGCAAAAGCTGGAATTCACACCGTGTTGCTATAAACTGGTTTTGAGAATCTGAGTGGGACTGTACTCACTGCTCTCTCTGTGCCTTATTTGCAAATGTAAGAACAAATTGATTCTCTTTGTTCCCTGGGCCAGGGAAGAACGGTGGCTTCTTATTAAAATCCTGCACTCACGTGACGCACAAAAAATGCAGAAACTGACGTAATGTTCTAATTGTTATAATCTGAGTGGAGTAAAGCACACTGCCTCCTTCGGAAATCTCTGTAGTAGGAGTGCTATTGCATGGGTGGATATCTCCTTTGAACACAAGTTCCATTCAAGCGAATGGCACCTGGCATCATATTCGTAGATGACTCCGCCAAGTCAAAACACCTGGAAGAGAGACCTGTTTTGGTGAAGTCAGTTTCAGTATCGGAAGGGAAATTACTTCCACCCTTCTCTTTGTCGTTCACCGCCAGGAGACAAGTGTTTGTTCCTTTAGAGTACCTTTGTCTGCGGTAGTGAAAGAACAATTATGACGTCATAATTCCATTGCCGAAATGAGTCCTTCCACACTGCTATGTGTTTTTGGACCATTAGAGCCTGAAGATGAAGGTGGAAAATGCCTGTTTTCCATAAGAAAAGTTTGGATCACACCTAAATGCCAGATGCCTCTCTTTTCTAGCAACATCCTAGCAAGTGAAATGGAGTGGCTGGGATATCATGGGCTGAATGCCCTCAAGCAAAAGTTGGAATTCACACCGTGTTGAATAAACTGTTTTTCAGAATGTGAGTGGGACGACACACACTGTTCATTATGTGAATTATTTTCAAGTGTATTAACAGATTGAATATCCATGTTCCCTGTGCCTGAGGAGTAATCTGCCTTATTCTTCAATTCCTGCACTCTTTGTAAGGACACACGTTGGAGAAACAGTGGTAATGTTCTTATGGTTAGAATATGAATGAAGAAAAGTACACTGCGTCCTTCATAAATCTCAAGACTAGGAGCGCTAATCCACGGGTGGATATCTACTTTTGACCACAAGCTATATGCAAGCGAATGGCAGATGCAGTGATATTCAAAGATTACACCCTCAACGAGAAACATCTGGAACTCAGACCTGCTTCTTGTGAAGTCAGTTTCAGGAACGGAGTGGAAATTACTACCACCTTTCTCTTAGCCTTTTACTCCAGGAGGCATGACTTGGTTCCTTTTTTTTTTTTTTTTTTTTTTTTTTTTTTTTTTTTTTTTTTTTTTTTTTTTTTTTTTTTTTTTTTCTTTTTGGAGACGGGGTCTCGCTTTGTAGTTCAGGCTGGCCCTGAGCTCACTATGGTGCCCAGGCAAGCCGCCACGAACTCAGCAATCCTCCTGTCTCTGCCTCCCGAGTGCTGGGATTACAGGCGTGAGCCACCACACCCAGCATTATATTTGGTAACCGGGGATCGAACTCAGGTCCTTACGCTTCTGAAGCAGGCGACTGAACAACTGAGCTACCCCTCAGGCCCCAAGACTTTGTTACTTTTGAGTACCATTTTCTGCGTTAGGGAAAGTCCAATTATGAGGTCATAATCCCATTGTTGAAACGTGTCCTTGCACATTGCTATGTGTGTTTGGATCGTTAGAGGCTGCAGACAGAGGTGGGAAATGCCTGTTTTCCACATGAAAGTTTTGGATCACACCTATTTGCCAGATACCTGTATTTCCTAGCAATACCCAAGGAAGAGAAAGGAAGTAGCTGGCATATCAGGGGCTTAACCTCTCCAAGCAAAGGCTTGAATTCACACAGTGTAGCTATAAATTGATTTTCAGAATATGAGTGGGAGTGTACACCCTGCTCACTGTGTAAATTATTTTCAAGCCTAGGAACAGATTGATTCCCCATGTTCCATGTGCCTGAGGAGAACTCTGCCTTATTATTGAAATCCCACACTCTTTGTACTGGCACTTTTTGGAGAAACAGTGGTAATGTTCTTATTCTTAGAATGTGAATGAAGAAAAGCACACTGTGTCCTTAATAAAAGTAAAGACTAGGAGTGCTCTTCCAAGGGTGGATATCTCCTTTTGACCACAAGCTCCATTCAAGGGAATGGCAGCTGGAGTGATATTCATCGATTACTCCCTCAAAGAGAAACGCCTGGAAGTCACACCTGCTTTTGGTGAAGTCAGTTTCAGAAACAGAGACGAAATCAGCACGGTCCTGCTCTTAGCCATGTACTGCAAAACACAAGAGTGTGTTCCTTTAGACTACCTTTGTGAGAGGTAGTGAAAGTCCTATTATTACGTCACAATCTCATTGTAGAAACGAGTCTTGGCGCACTGCTCGGTGTGTTGGGACCCTTAGAGCCTGAAGACAGAGGTGGAAAATGCCTGTTTTCCACATCAATTTCTTGGATAACACCTAATTCCAACAAGCCTCTCTTTTCTAGCCAAATGTTAGCAATTGAAGTGGAGAATGTGGGATTCCCCATGCTTAATCTCCCCAAGCAAAAGCTGAAATTCAGACCGTGTTTCTATAAACTGGTTTTGAGAACCTGAGTGGGACTGTACTCACTGCTCACTCTGTGCCTTATTTGCAAGTGTAAGAACAAATTGATTCTCTTTTTTCCCTGTGCCAGGGAAGAATGGTGGCTTCTTATTAAAATCCTGCACTCACTTGACGCACAAAAAATGCAGAAACTGACGTAATGTTCTAAGTGTTAGAATCTGAATGGAGAAAAGCACACTGCCTCCTTCGGAAATCTCTGTAGTAGGAGTGCTATTGCACGGGTGGATATCTCCTTTGACCACAAGTTCCATTCAAGCGAATGGCAGCTCGCATCATATTCGTAGATGACTCCGCCAAGTCAAAACACCTGGAAGTGAGACCTGCTTTTGTTCAAGTCAGTTTCAGTATCGGAGGGGAAATTACTTCCACCCTTCTCTTTGTCGTTCACCGCCAGGAGACAAGCGTTTGTTCTTTTAGAGTACCTTTGTCTGCGGTAGTGAAAGAACAATTATGACGTCATAATTCCATTGCCGAAATGAGTCCTTCCACACTGCTATGAGTTTTGGACCATTAGAGCCTGAAGATGAAGGTGGAAAATGCCTGTTTTCCACAAGAAAAGTTTGGATCACACCTAAATGCCAGATGCCTCTCTTTTCTAGCAACATCCTAGCCAGTTAAATGGAGCGGCTGGGATATCATGGGCTGAATCCCCTCAAGCAAAAGCTGGAATTCACACCGTGTTGAATAAACTGTTTTTCAGAATCTGAGAGGGTCGACACACCCTGTTCACTATGTGAAGTATTTTCAAGTGCATTAACAGATTGAATATCTATGTTCCCTGTGCCTGAGGAGAAATCTGCCTTATTCTTCAATTCGTGCACTCTTCGTTAGGGCACGCGTTGGAGAAACAGTGGTAATGTTCTTATGGTTAGAATATGAATGAAACAATGCACACTGTGTCCTTCATAAATCTCAAGACTAGGAACGATATTCCACGGGTGGATATCTACTTCTGACCACAAGCTATATTCAAGCGAATGGCAGATGCAGTGATATTCATAGATTACACCCTCAAAGAGAAACATCTGGAACTCAGACCTGCTTCTTGTGAAGTCAGTTTCAGGAACGGAGTGGAAATTACTACCACCTTTCTCTTTGCTGTTTACGCCAGGAGGCAAGACTTTATTCTTTTTTCTTTTTTCTATCTGGAGACACGGTCTCAATTTGTACTTCAGGCTGTCCCTGAGCTCATTATGGTGCCCAGGCAAGCCGCCACGAACTCAGCAATCCTCCTGTCTCTGCCTCCCGAGTGCTGGGATTAGAGGCGAGAACCACCACGCCCAGCATTATATGTGGTAACCGGGGATTGAACTCAGGTACTTACGCTTGCGAGGCAGGCACTGGAAGCACTGAGCTAACCCTCCGGGCACAAGACTTTCTTCCTTTTGAGTACCTTTGTCTGCGTTAGGGAAAGTCCAATTATGAGGTCCTAATCCCATTGTTGAAACGTGTCCATGCACATTGCTCTGTGTGTGTGGATCGTTAGAGCCTGCAGACAGAGGTGGGAAATATCTGTTTTCCACATGAACCTTTTGGATCACACCTAATTGCCAGATACCTGTATTTTCTAGCAATACCCAAGGAAGTGAAAGGAAGTAGCTGGGATATCAGGGGCTTAACCTCCCCAAGCAATGGCTTGAATTCACTCAGTGTAGCTATAATCTGATTTTCAGAATCTGACTGGGACTGTACTCCCTGCTCACTGCGTAAATTATTTTCAAGCGTAGGGACAGATGGATTGTCCATGTTCCATGTGCCTGAGGAGAACTCTGCCTTATTATGGAAATCCCACACTCTTTGTAGGGGCACACGGTGGAGAAACAGTGGTAATGTTCTTATTCTTCGAATGTGAATGAAGAAAAGCACACTGCGTCCTTCATGAAAGTAAAGACTAGGAGTGGTCTTCCAAGGGTGGATATCTAATTTTGACCACAAGCTCCATTCAAGGGAATGACAGCTGGAGTGATATTCATAGATTACTCCCTCAAAGAGAAACACCTGGAACTCACACCTGCTTTTGGTGAAGTCAGTTTCAGGAACGGAGAGGAAATCAGCACGTTCCTGCTCTTAGCCATGTATTGCAAAACACAAGAGTTTGTTCCTTTAGACTACCTTTGTGAGAGGTAGTGAAAGTCCTATTATTACGTCACAATCGCATTGTAGAAACGAGTCCTAGCGCACTGCTCGTTAGGTACGGATCGCTAGAGCCTGAAGACAAAGGTGGAAAATGCCTGTTTTCCACATCCATTTCTTGGATAACACCTAATTCCACCATGCCTCTCTTTTCTAGCCAAATATTAGCAATTGAAGTTGAGAATTTGGGATACCCCATGCTTAATCTCCCCAAGCAAAACTTGAAATTCACACCGTGTAGCTATAAACTAGTTTTGAGAATCTGAGTGGGACTGTACTCACTGCTCACTCTGTGCCTTATTTGCAAGTGTAAGAACAAATTGATTCTCTTTGTTCCCTGTGCCAGGGAAGAATGGTGGCTTCTTATTAAAATCCTGCAAGCACTTGACGCACTAGAAATGCAGAAACTGACGTAATGTTCTAATTGTTAGAATCTGAGGGAGAAAAGCACACTGCCTCCTTCGGAAATCTCTGTAGTAGGAGTGCTATTGCACGGGTGGATATCTCCTTTGACCACAAGTTCCATTCAAATGAATGGCAGCTGGCATCATATTCGTAGATGACTCCGCCAAGTCAAAACTCCTGGAAGTGAGACCTGCTTTTGTGAAGTCAGTTTCAGTATCGGAGGATAAATTACTTCCACCCTTCTCTTTGTCATTCACCGCCAGGAGACAAGCGTTTGTTCCTTTAGAGTACCTTTGTCTGCGGTAGTGAAAGAACAATTATGACGTCATAATTCCATTGCAGAAATGAGTCCTTCCAAAATGCTATGAGTTTTTGGACCATTAGAGCCTGAAGATGAAGGTGGAAAATGCCTGTTTTCCACAAGAAAAGTTTGGATCACACCTAAATGTCAGATTCCTCTCTCTTCTAGCAACATCCTAGCAAGTTAAATGGAGTGGCTGGGATATCATGGGCTGAATCCCCTCAAGCAAAAACAGGAATTCACACCGTGTTGAATAAGCTGTTTTTCAGAATCTGAGTGGGACTACACCACCTGTTCATTAGGTGAATTAATTTCATATGTATTAACAGATTGAATGTCCATGTTCCCTGTGCCTGTGGAGAAATCTGCCTTATTATTCAATTCCTGCACTCTTTGTTAGGGCACACCTTGGAGAAACAGTGGTAATGTTCTTATGGTTAGAATATGAATGAAGAAAACCACACTGCGTGCTTCATAAATCTCAAGACTAGGAGTGCTATTCCACGGGTGGATATCTACTTTTGACGACAAGCTATATTCAAGCGAATGGCAGATGCAGTGATATTCATAGATTATACCCTCAAAGAGAAACATCTGGAACTCAGACCTGGTTCTTGTGAAGTCAGTTTCAGGAACGGAGTTGAAACTACTACCACCTTACTCTTTGAAATTTATGCCAGGAGGCAAGATTTTGTTCTTTTTTTTTTTTTTTTTTCTTTTTGGTGACAAGATCTCTCTTTGTAGTTCAGGCTGGCCCTGAGCTCACTATGGTGCCCAGGCAAGCCGCCACGAACTCAGCAATCCTCCTGTCTCTGCCTGCCGAGTGCTGGGATTACAGGCGTGAGCCACCACGCCCAGCATTATATGTGGTAACCGGGGATTGAACTCAGGTACTTACGCTTGCGAGGCAGGCGCCCGAACCACTGAGCTTACTCTCCAGCCCCAAGATTTTCTTCCTTTTGACTAACTTTGTCTGCGATAGGGAAAGTCCAATTGTGAGGTCATAATCCCATTGTTGAAACGTGTCCTTCCACATTGCTATGTGTGTTTCGATCGTTAGAGCCTGCAGACAGAGGTAGGAAATATTTGTTTTTCACATGGAAGTTTTGGATCACACCTAATTGCCAGATACCTGTATTTACCAGCAATACCCAAGGAAGTGAAAGGAAGTAGCTGGGATATCAGGGGCTTAACCTCCCCAAGCAAAGGCTTGAATTCACACAGGGTAGCTGTAAACTGATTTTCAGAATCTGAGTGGGACTCTACTCCCTGCTCACTGTGTAAATTATTTTCAAGCGTAGGGACAGATTGATTGTCCATGTTCCATGTGCCTGAGGAGAACTCTGCCTTATTATGGGAATCCCACACTCTTTGTACGGGCACACGGTGGAGAAACAGTGGTAATGTTCTTGTTCTTAGAATGTGAATGAAGAAAAGCACACTGCGTCATTCATGAAAGTAAAGACTAGGAGTGCTCTTCCAAGGGTGGATATCTCCTTTTGACCACAAGCTCCATTCAAGGGAATGGCAGCTGGAGTGATATTCATAGATTACTCCCTCAAAGAGAAATACCTGGAACTCACACCTGCTTTTGGTGAAGTCAGTTTCAGGAACAGAGAGGAAATCAGCACGTTCCTGCTCTTAGCCATGTATTGCAAAACACCAGAGTGTGTTCCTTTAGACTACCTTTGTGAGAGGTAGTGAAAGTTCTATTATTACTTCACAATCGCATTGTACAAAAGAGTCCTGGTGCAGTGCTCGGTGTGTTGGGACCATAGAGCCTGAAGAAAGAGGTGGAAAATGACTGTATTCCACATCAATTTCTTGCATAACACCTAATTCCAACATGCCTCTCTTTTCTAGCCAAATATTAGCAATTGAAGTGGAGAATCTGGGATTCCCAGTGCTTAATCTCCCCAAGAAAAAGTTGGAATTCACACCGAGTTGCTCTAAACTGGTTTTGAGAATCTGAGTGGGAATATGCTCACTGCTCACTCTGTGCCTTATTTGCAAGTGTAAGAACAAATTGATTCTCTTTGTTCCTGTGCCAGGGAAGAACGGTGGCTTCTTATTAAAATCCTGCACTCACTTGACGCACAAAAATTGCAGAAACTGACCTAATGTTCTAATTGTTGGAATCTGAGTGGAGAAAAGCACACTGCCTCCTTCGGAAATCTGTGTAGTAGGAGAGCTTTTGCACCGGTGGATATCTCCTTTGACCACAATTTCCATTCAAGCGAATGGCAGATGGCATCATATTCGTAGATGACTCCGCCAAGTCAAAACACCTGGAAGTGAGACCTGCTTTTGGTGAAGTCAGTTTCAGTACCGGAGGGGAAATTACTTCCACCCTTCTCTTCGTCGTTCACCGCCAGGAGACAAGCATTTGTTCCTTTAGAGTACCTTTGTCTGCGGTAGTGAAAGAACAACTATGACGTCATAATGCCATTGAAAAAATGAGTCCTTCCACACTGCTCTGTGTTTTTGGACCATTAGAGCCCGAAGATGAAGGTGGAAAATGCCTGTTTTCCACAAGAAAATTTTGGATCACACCTAAATGCCAGATGCCTCTCTTTTCTAGCAACATCCTAGCAAATTAAATGGAGTGGCTGGGATATCATGGGCTGAATCTTCTCAAGCAAAACCTGGAATTCAACCCGTGTTGTATAAACAGTTTTTTCAGAATCTGAGTGGGACTACACACCCTGTTCATTATGTGAATCATTTTCAAGTGTATTAACAGATTGAATATCCATGTTCCCTGTGCCTGAGGAGAAATCTGGCTTATTATTGAATTCCTGCAGTCTTTGTAAGGGCACACGTTGGAGAAACAGTGGTAATGTTCTTATGGTTAGAATATGAATGAAGTAAAGCGCACTGCGTCCTTCGAAATCTCAAGACTAGGAGTGCTATTCCACGGGTGGATATCTACTTTTGACCACAAGCTATATTCAGGTGAATGGCAGATGCAGTGATATTCATAGATTACACCCTCAAAGAGAAACATCTGGAACTCAGACCTGCTTCTTGTGAAGTCGGTTTCAGGAACGGAGTGGAAATTACTACCACCTTTCTCTTTGCCGTTTACGCCAGGAGGCAAGACTTTGTTCCTATTTTTTGTTTGTTTCTTTCTTTTTCGAGAGAGGGTCTCGCTTTGTAGTTCATGCTGGCCCTGAGCTCACTATGGTGCCCAGGCAAGCCGCCACGAACTCAGCAATCCTCCTGTCTCTGCCTCCTGAGTCCTGGGATTACAGGCGTGAGCCACCACGCCAGGCATTGTATGTGGTAACCGGGGATCGAACTCAGGTCCTTACGCTTGCGAGGCAGGCGCCAGAACCACTGAGCTAACCCTCCGGCTCCAAGACTTTGTTCCTTTTGAGTACCTTTGTCTGCGTTAGGGAAAGTCCAATTATGAGGTAATAATTCCATTGTTTAAACGTGTCCTTGCACATTGCTATGTGTGTTTGGATCGTTAGAGCCTGCTGACAGAGGTGGAAAATGTCTGTTTTCCATATGAAAGTTTTGGATCACACCTAATTGCCACATACCTGTATTTTCTAGCAATACCCACGGAAGTGAAAGGAAATAGCTGGAATATCAGGGGCATAACCTCCCCAAGCAAAGCCTTGAATTCACACAGTGTAGCTATAAACTGATTTTCAGAATCTGAGTGGGACTGTACTCCCTGCTCACTCTGTAAATTATGTTCAAACGTACGGACAGATTGATTCTCCATGTTCCATGTGCCTGAGGAGAACTCTACCTTATTATGGAAATCCCACACACTTTGTACGGGCAGACGGTGGAGAAAGAGTGGTAATGTTCTTATTCTTAGAATGTGAATGAAGAAAAGCACACTGCGTCCTTCATAAAAGTAAAGACTAGGAGTGCTCTTCCAAGGATGGATATTTCCTTTGAACACAAGCTCCATTCAAGGGAATGGCAGATCGAATGATATTCATAGATTACTCGCTCTAAGAGAAACACCTGGAAATCACACCTGCTTTGGGTGAAGTCAGTTTCAGGAATGGAGAGGAAATGAGCACGTTCTTGCTCTTAGCCATGTATTGAAAAACACAAGAGTTTGTTCCTTTAGAATACCTTTTAGAGAGGTAGTGAAAGTCCTATTATTACATCACAATTGCATTGTAGAAACGAGTCTTGGCGCACTGCTTGGTGTGTTGGGACCGTTAGAACCTGAAGACAGAGGTGGAAAATGCCGGTTTTCCACATCAATTTCTTGGATAACACCTAATTCCAACATGCCTCTCTTTTCTAGCCAAATATTAGCAATTAAAGTGGAGAATCTTCGATTCCACGTGCTGAATTTCACCAAGCAAAAGCTGGAATTCACACTGTGTTGCTATAAATTGGTTTTGAGAATCTGAGTGGGACTGTACTCAGTGGTCACTCTGTGCCTTATTTGCAAGTGTAAGAACAAATTGATTCTCTTTGTTCCCTGTGCGAGGGAAGAACGGTGACTTCTTATTAAAATCCTGCACTCACTTGATGCACAAAAAATGCAGAAACTGACGTAATGTTCTAATTGTTAGAATCTGAGTGGAGAAAAGCACACTGCGTCCTTTGGAAATCTCTGTAGTAGGAGTGCTATTGCACGGGTGGATATCTCCTTTGACCACAAGTTCCATACAAGCGAATGGCAGCTGGCCTCATATTCGTAGATGACTCCGCCAAGTCAAAACACCTGGAAGTGAGACCTGCTTTTGGTGAAGTCAGTTTCAGTAACGGAGGGGAAATTATTTCCACCCTTCTCTTTGTCGTTCACCGCCAGGAGACAAGCGTTTGTTCCTTTAGAGTATCTTTGTCTGCAGTAGTGAAAGAACAATTATGACGTCATAATTCCATTGCAGAAATTAGCTTTGTCTGCGGTAGTGAAAGAACAATTATGACGTCATCATTCCATTGCAGAAATGAGTCCTTCCACACTGCTCTGTGTTTTTGGACCATTAGAGCCTGAAGATGAAGGTGGAAAATGCCTGTTGTCCACAAGAAAATTTTGGGTCACACCTAAATGCCAGATGCCTCTCTTTTCTAGCAACATCCTACAAAGTTAAATGGAGTGGCTCGGATATCATCGGCTGAATCCCCTCATCCAAAAGCTGGAATTCACACCATCTTGAATAAACTGATTTTCAGAATCTGAGTGGGACTACACACCCTGTTCACTATGTGAATTATTTTCAAATGTATTAACAGATTGAATATCCATGTTCCCTGTGCCTGAGGAGAAATCTGCCTCATTATAGAATTCCTGCACTCTTTGGAAGGGCACACGGTGGAGAAACAGTGGTAATGTTCTTATGGTTAGAATATGAATGAAGAAAAGCACACTGCGTCCTTCATAAATCTCAAGACTAGGAGCGCTATTCCACGGGTGGATATCTACATTTGACCACAAGCTATAGGCAAGCGAATGGCAGATGCAGTGATATTCATAGATTACACCCTCAAAGAGAAACATCTGGAACTCAGACCTGCTTCTTGTGAAGTCAGTTTCAGGAACGGAGTGGAAATTACTACCACCTATCTCTCAGCCTTTTACGCCGGGAGGCAAGACTTTGTTCCTATTTTTTTTTTTTCTTTTTGGAGACAGGTCTAGCTTTGTAGTTCAGGCTGGCCCTGTGCTCACTATGGTGCCCAGGCAAACCGCGAGGAACTCAGCAATCCTCCTGTCTCTACCTCCCGAGTGCTGGGATTAGAGGCGAGAGCCACCATGCCCAGCATTATATGTGGTAACCGGAGATCGAACTCAGGTCCTTACGCTTGCGAGGCAGGCGCCGGAACAACTGAGCTACCCCTCAGGCCCCAAGACTTTGTTCCTTTTGAGTACTTTTGTCTGCGTTAGGGAAAGTCCAATTATGAGGTCATAATCCCATTGTTGAAACGTGTCCTTGCACATTGCTATGTGTGTTTGGATCATTAGACCCTGCAGACAGAGGTGGGAAATGCCTGTTTTCCATATGAAAGTTTTGGATCACACCTAATTGCCAGATACCTGTATTTTCTAGCAATACCCAAGCAAGTGAAAGGAAGTAGCTGGGATATCAGGGGCTTAACCGCTCCAAGCAAAGGCTTGAATTCAAACAGTGTAGCTACAAACTGATTTTCAGAATCTGAGTGGGAGTGTATTCCCTGCTCACTCTGTAAATTATTTTCAAGCATCGGAACTGATTGATTCCCCATGTTCCATGTGTCTGAGGAGAACTCTGCATTATTATGGAAATCCCACACTCTTTGTACAGGCACATTGTGGAGAAACAGTGGTAATGTTCTTATTCTTAGAATGTGAATGAAGAAAAGCACACTGCGTCATTCATAAAAGTAAAGACTAGGAGTGCTCTTCCAAGGGTGGATATCTCCTTTGACCACAAGCTCCATTCAAGGGAATGGCAGCTGGAGTGATATTCATATATAACTCCCTCAAAGAGGAACAACTGGAACTCACACCTGCTTTTGGTGAAGTCAGTTTCAGCAACGGAGAGGAAATCAGCACGGTCCTGCTCTTACCCATGTATTGCAAAACACAAGAGTGTGTTCCTTTAGAATACCTTTGTGAGAGGTAGTGAAAGTTCTATTATTACTTCACAATTGCATTGTACAAAAGATTCCTGGCGCACTGCTCGGTGTGTTGGGACCATAGAGCCTGAAGAAAGAGGTGGAAAATGCCTGTATTCCACATCAATTTCTTGCATAACACCTAATTCCAATATGCCTCTCTTTTCTAGCCAAATATTAGCAATTGAAGTGGAGAATCTGGGATTCCCGGTGCTTAATCTCCCCAAGAAAAAGCTGGAATTCACACCGGGTTGCTCTAAACTGGTTTTGAGAATCTGAGTGGGAATATGCTCACTGCTCACTCTGTGCCTTATTTTCAAGTGTAAGAACAAATTGATTCTCCTTGTTCCCTGTGCCAGGGAAGAACGGTGGCTTCTTATTAAAATCTTGCACTCACTTGACGCACAAAAAATGCAGAAACTGACGTAATGTTCTAATTGTTAGAATCTGAGTGGAGAAAAGCACACTGCCTCCTTCGGAAACCTCTGTAGTAGGAGTCCTATTGCACGGGTGGATATCTCCTTTGACCACAAGTTCCATTCAAGCGAATGGCAGCTGAAATCATATTCGTAGATGACTCCGCCAAGTCAAAACACCTGGAAGTGAGACCTGCTTTTGGTGAAGTCAGTTTCAGTATCGGAGGGGAAATTACTTCCACCCTTCTCTTTGTCATTCACAGCCAGGAGACCAGCGTTTGATCCTTTCTAGTACCTTTGTCTGCGGTAGTGAAAGAACAATTATGACGTCATCATTCCATTGCAGAAATGAGTCCTTCCACACTGCTATGTGTTTTTGGACCTTTAGAGTCTGAAGATGAAGGTGGAAAATGCCTGTTTTCCACAAGAAAAGTTTGGATCACACCTAAATGCCAGATGCCTCTCTTTTCTATCGACATCCTAGCAAGTTAAATGGAGTGGCTGGGATATCATGGGCTGAATCTCCTCATGCAAATGCTGGAATTCACACCGTGGTGAATAAACTGATTTTCAGAATCTGAGTGGGACTACACACCCTGTTCACTATGTGAATTATTTTCAAGTGTATTAACAGATTGAAAGTCCATATTCCCTGTGCCTGAGGAGAAATCTACCTTATTATTGAATTCCTGCACTCTTTGTAAGGGCACACGTTGGAGAAACAGTGGTAATGTTCTTATGGTTAGAATATGAATGAAGAAAAGCCGACTGCGTCCTTCATAAATCTCAATACTAGGAGTGCTATTCCACGGGTGGATATCTACTTTTGACCACAAGCTATATTCAAGCGAATGGCAGATGCAGTGATATTCATAGATTACACCCTCAAAGAGAAACATCTGGAACTCAGACCTGCTTCTTGTGAAGTCAGTTTCAGGAACGGAGTGGAAATTACTACCAAATTTCTTGTTGCCCTTTACGCCAGGAGGCAAGAATTTGTCCCTTTTTTTTTTTTTTTTTTTTTTTTTTTTTT
>PVIC010048580.1:0-13468 GCA_004025085.1 Thryonomys swinderianus
GCAGGGAATGAATGAGTATGTGAACCAACTGAATGAAGCAATAAGTAAAACAAGAAAAGGTTTTACCAGGCATGGTATCACATCCCTGTAATCTCAACACCTTGAGAAGCTGAGGCAGGAAGATTGCAATTTGGCCTGGGCAATTTAGCAACTCAGTGAGACCCTGTCTGAAAATAAAAAATATTAAAGGACTGGGGATATAGCTCAGAGTAAAGGGCTTGAGTTTAATCCCCAATACTTGGGGGAAGAAAGAAATGCTATCCTGGATGTATAATGCCAAAGTGCTAAGAATGAGAACATATTAACTCTGTCCCCACTCCTGTGAAAACACAGCTTACATTTGTGTATAGCCCTGCATTCTTTATTTTTTATTTTTATTTATTTTTTTTTTGAGACAGGATCTCGCTTTGTAGTTCAGGCTGGCCCTGAGCTCACTATGGAGCCCAGGCAAGCCTCGAACTCAGCAATCCTCCTGCCTCTGCCTCCCAAGTGCTTGGATTACAGGCGTGAGCCACCACACCTGGCACTGTGGTATGTGGTATTGATTGTTGGTGGGCGTGAGTCTCCACGCCCAGCATTGTATTTGGTTACCGGGATCGAACTCAGGACCTTGTGCTTGCGAGGCAGGTGCTGGAACCACTGAGCTAACCCTCCAGCCCTAGCCCTGCAATCTCGAAAAGGATGAAACAGATCTACAACTAGGTGCAGCCCATGAGTGAGACAGAAAAGATGATTTGACAACCTAAGCCCACACTCAGGTTCAGGGCCCTCAAAAAGCCTTTCAAACTAAAACATTTAATTAAACCATCTGCTGCAGACATAACTCAGACAATTTGAGCAGGTAATGCCAACTTAGCGCTTTATACCACCATCCTCAGCACAGAACAAAAATCAGCTACGTGTTAAGCACGGAGGGGAGAGAATGAAGACACTGCTTCCTAATTTACTGTAACTGTTCTTTCAATGAACATTTTTAGGCACCAACTGTGTCATTCTGCCAAGGAGGCACACAGTGTAACTAAGGATGTCCTATTGCTCAGTCTTCAGAATGTTCAACCTAGTGGGAGGTCAAATTCAGATAGATAAAGCAATAAAACCACCTCATACAATGACAGAAGGGAGGCAAGTGATGAAATATCACACAGTCAAAGTCATGGCCAGAGTTTGGAAAATAGAGACCAACATGGATGTGGATGGCGGGTGGGGTGTCAGAGTGATTCTATGGAAAAGACGTAAGTAAATGAGGTTGTTGTGTTGGATGGTATTCATCTTGAAGTTACTAAAGAATAATTAAGGGGGAAAATAACTTCAAATGTTTGAGGGTTTCCTCCATGCTCTGCCACTGATACCCCTGCAGGTCTACTTAGCGTATGCTGTATTTAGCAACTTTGAAAGTCAGAAACTGGTTCTTTAACTATGGGTCATATCTCTCTGCTTGTTTTATCACTCTGCAGTGCTGCAGGTTGAACCCAAGGCACCTCAGGCAGAGGCTCTACCAGTAAGCTACAACACTAGCCCCTACAGTTTGGATCCCAATACTTAAAAATACCACTCTCACTTTAGAGAGGGCAAAAATTACTTGATAGTCTCATTGGAAGAAGTCTTTTCTAGATATAATGTCTATGTTTTAAGAAAACAGAGGGAATTTTTGCAGAGAAGAGTTAACATGCCAGGCCTGAGGCTGCTATTATTTAATGGGCCTTAAAAGGCCAGGTTGACCCTTGGCTGGCATTTGGAAACTTAGGGCTCCCACTATCCTAACTGGTAACAGTGGTGCATTGTGCCTCAGCTATTTTGCAAACACTGGTTTCTGCTGAACAGCTGCTTTCCTCTGGGAGTCTGGAATGTGGAATGTGCTGGGTAAAGGGGTCTACATGAACAGCCTTCAGGAAATAACCCTGAGCACAGACTCTCTATGTGCTTCCCTGGTTAGGAACATTTCACATGTGTTGTCACAGGTCATGGTGGCGAGGGAGCGTATCTTGAGTGACCTCACTGGAGCAAGACTCTTGGAAGCTGGTGCCTGGTTTCTTCTGGATGTAGGCCCATACACCTTTCCCTTTCTTGATTTTGCTTTGTATTCACTCGTAATAAATTGTGCCCCTAAACACTACTATAAGGCAAGAATCCTAGGAGTCCTCCTAGCGAACCACTAATCTACAGGTGATCTTGGTGACTACTGACATAGAAGTAAACTCAAGATAGATCCACATTTTTTTATCCTATCGTCTGTTGATGGGTATACAATACTGCTTCTAGGATTTACCTGTTACTAATTGTGTTGTAATAAACATTGGTATGTATGTATCACTGAGTAAGATGCCTTTAACTCTTTAGGAAAGATTATTAGGGCGAGTGCAGGATCATACAGAATTTCTAATTTAGTTCTTTTGTGAATTTTTATTCTGACTTCCATAATGATTGTACTAGTACATTCCCACCAATAGTATAGTAGGATTTTTTTTTCTCACTGCAGTTACACTAGCATTTCTGGGTTTTGTTTTGCTTTGTTTTTGAGACACTCTCAGTCTGTAGTTCATCTTGGCCTTGAACTCACCAGGCAGCCTACTATTGCTGGCTTCAAACTCACCAGCAATCCTCCCATCTCAGCCTTCCACACGTTGGAGTCCCAGGTGTGTGCCATCTTGCCTAGTACATTTGTTTTTTGATCTCTTGATGATTGTCATATTTTCTGATATTAGTAGAAATCTTAGTGTTGTTTTAATTTGTAATTCTCTAAAAACTGGGCATACTGAACATTTTTCATGTGTTTGTTGTGGTATCTATATATAATGGAAAATGCTACTCAGCAATAAGAAAGGAAAAATCTGAGATCTTTGTGGGGAAATGGAGGTACCTGGAAAATATATTATTGAGTGAAATAAACACACAAGCATAAAATATCATATATTATCTCTATTTGAGTGAGGCAAAGTACAAATAAAAACACAATAAGGATAGAATGAAGACAAGGAAATAGATCTCTTGCAAATAGGAGAAAGCAAGAGAACATGGGAGAGAGAAGAGGGGGAGGAGAAATAAATGCAATAAAGATATGTAATGTACAGAAACCTAATAGCCTCGATGAGTATAAACATACATCGCAAACAAATGATAATATAACCAAGAACAAAAATGAAGAAAAGGGATGAAGAGGAGGCAGGAAGGAGCAGGAGAAATTCATACATTCATTCAATATGGTGAAGAAAACATGTATTAGAATTGGCTGGCTAGACTCAGTTTAGATGATCTCAATTTTGTTGGCAACATCCAAAGCATCATAATCAAGAGCTAGCCTTCTTCACTCCACCAGGCCTGATCAGGGTAATGACCTTGGCCACGTCAGTGACATAGAGCTTCTTCACAGCTTGTTTGACCTGGTTCTTGTTGGCCTTGGCATCCACAGTGACATGGGTATTGTCCTCTATCTTCTTCATGGCTGACTCCGTGGCCAGGAGAACCTGATGATGGCAGAAGGGTCAAGCTTGTTTCCCTGGAGGCACTCTTCCAGGCTACATGGGCCTCCTGGCCTGGAGCCACAGGGAGGCCTGGAGCCACAGGTCTTGGTATGGAAGAAGGTGGGTAATGTATGGATAGTCTTTTCGAGTCTGTGGATGTCTTTCAACACTGCCTTCTTGGCCCTCAAAGCTTTTGATTTGGCTTCAGCTTTTGGAGCCATATTGGTAAAAAGGCCATACACTCATTCAGTAAATGGCAAACACTAGAATGTGCACAGCAGCGCCACTCATAACAATCCAGAACTGCAATCAACCCAAATGTCAGTCAAGGTAAAATGAATATCTACACTACACATATACACACAATGGTACATATCCAGCAATAAGGATGAATAAACCACAATAACAGCCAAGAGTATATATAGATCTCATCAATGTAATGCTACTGGAAAGAGGCCCTTATTTAAAAAAAAAAAACCTTACTGAATAATTCTATTGATATAAAGAAGAAACACAGACAAAACTAACCTATTGTATTAGAAATCAAAATTGTGGTTATCATTGCTGGTGGGCAGCACAAAGCAGATCCTACAACACAGGAAAAGTTGTTCCTCTTCTCATACTGGTCATATTTGCTCAGTTTCCCAACTTCTGTTGAGCTATCACATTTATAATTTATATGCATTTATACATTTACACCTCAATTAAAAACTGCTCAAAATGTTGAGTGCCTAGTCATAAGCATAGCATAAGCATAAACATAAGTTGAAATAATATTTTTAACTTCCATGTCTTGAAAGGGATGAAATAGAACAAGGGATGAAATAGGAGGGAAACAATAGAAGCTTGCAAAATACAAGCATAAGAAACAGAGAGCAAGATATCAATAAATCAGAATAAATAAAAGTGGATTAAAACTGGATCCTTAATGACCCTTTAGGACAAGAGCTACCAAGCAAGAGAAAATAACAAATGTTGGCAAGGACATGGAGAAACGGTAACCTACATGTATTGCTGGTGAGGATGTAAAATGTTGCAGCCTCTGTGCAAAACAGGATGGGGGGTGCTCAAAAGTTAAAAGTGAAATTTGCTTTATGATCCAGTAATTCTACTTCTGTGTATATTCAATTCTTCAAAGAACTAAAAACAGGTTCTTTAAGATACTTGTCCTTCAACGCCTATGACATCATTCTTTACAATAGCTACCATGTGAAGGCAACACAAGTGTCCACTGACAGATGAACAGATAAGCAAAATATCCATATGTAGACAGGAATATTATTTAACCTTTAAAAGGAAGAAAATTCACACCAGGCATGGTGATGCATAACAATAATCCCTGCTACTTGCAAGGCCAAGGCAGAAGGATCATAAGTTTGTGGCTAGCCTGGGCCACCCAGCAAGAACGTACAAGAAAGAAAAGAAAAGAAAAGAAAAGAAAAGAAAAGAAAAGAAAAGAAAAGAAAAGAAAAGAAAAGAAAAGAAAAGAAAGAGAAAGGAAGGAAGGAAGGAAGGAAGAGAAAGGAAGGAAGGAAGAAAGGAAGACAACTAGGGATACAGGTTGGTGGTAAAGAACCTATAGGTCTGATTCCCAGTACTGGAATGGGAGGGAGGGAGGGAGAGAAGGAGGGAGGGAACAAGGGAGAGAGGGAGGGAGGGAGAGACACAAAAAGAGAGGGGAGGAAGGGAAGGAGAACAGAAAGGAGAGAAAGGAAAAGAAAATATTCTGACACATGGTACAACATGGATAAACGTTGAAAAAATTATGTAAATTGAATAAACTAGACACTATATGAAGCTCTACATGGTGTTCTCTTCTGAAGTACCTAAAATAAAAGAAGTCATAGAATTAACATAGAAGGCAGTTGCCAAGGCTGAGGAAGGGGATATAGGTATAGCTTCAGGTTTGCAAGATGAAAAACTTCTGGAGATGAGTGAACCATAATATGAATGTACTTACACTTAGTGAACTGTACACTTAAAATGATTGAGATAGTAATTTTGTGTTAATAAAAGAAAAATCACAAGAGTAACAACTGAAACAAAATACAGACACTTGAAAATAAATGGAAAGACATGGTAGAAAAAAATCACCAACAAAAACAGGTATAGAAATGTTATGTAGTATTAAACAAGACAAAATTAAAAAGCAAAAGTAATTAAGTTGATTATTTTATTTCCAAAGACATACAATTCACCAAAAAGACCAGAGTTGGCCCAGAAATGTAGCTCAGTGGTTCTGGCACCTGCTTCCTAGCAAGTGCAGTTTCCTGAGTTCGATCCCTGGTAACCACATACAACAATACTGAGCGTGATGATTTACACCCACCAACAATCAGTATCAGACACCACAATGCCAGGTGTGGTGACTCACGCCTATAATCCCAGCACTCGGGAGGTAGAGGCAGGAGGATTGCTGTGAGTTTGAGCCTTGCCTGGGCTACATAGTGAGCTCAGAGCCAGCCTGAACTACAAAGCAAGAGCCTGTCTCAAAAATAAAATAAAAAATAAAAAAATATAGAGACAAGAATTACAAACTTAAAGTGCTTAAAAACATAGCTTAGGGGCCAGAGATGTAGCTCAGTGGCAAAAAGAGAAACAAAAAAGCTTAATTAAAAATGCTGAGAATGGTGGCACACTCCTGTAATCCCAGAATTTGGGAAGCTGAGGCAGGAGGATCACTGCTAGTTTAAGGGCAGCCTGGGATACATAATGAACTCAAGGCCAGTATAAACTGCATAGTAATACCCTATCTCAAAAAACAAAAGATGCCCCTGGGATGTAGCTCAACAGCACAGTGACTGCCTGGCAAGTGTGAGGTCCTGAGTTCAATTCCTGATACAAAAAACAAAAAAAACAAAAAAAATAGTTTAAAAATGCAACATTAAAAAATAGACATTTGTATACACATATATAGCTGTACTCACATAAATCATGGTGAAATCTTTAACATAACTCTTAGAATCAATAGGTCAAATAGTGGAGAAACAAAATAGGAAAAGAAGGACTAACAACAAGCTTAAGGTTAATTCATAACTTTGTACCCAACATATGAAGGCTACTAGGAATTGGCTACTACAAAAAGTGACTCTTCATTAAAGTACAAATTGGCATCCAGTTTTGAACTTTTTCTTCTAGGAATGTGGCAACATAGAGCTATCAAAAGCTTCCAGCTACAAAGCCTCTTTCTAAAATGCTAGAAAAATATGTAAAAATTATTTTGAAATTGGTGGAAAGAGAAACATGAGGAAGCCAAATCCATGGCATATGTTTCAAGAATGCAGACAAAAAAGGAA
Organism: Thryonomys swinderianus; assembly: GCA_004025085.1. Lineage (NCBI taxonomy): Eukaryota > Metazoa > Chordata > Mammalia > Rodentia > Thryonomyidae > Thryonomys > Thryonomys swinderianus. Next base: position 6,755 of record PVIC010048580.1, read on the forward strand.
TTTCCAGGTATTATAAAAACAGAGAATTTATCATCACTGAAGGGAACTGAAAGAACAAAACGGTCCAAAGACTATATGTTGTAAATGAGTTCTAGAATGCATCATAATCGCTTCTCGGCCTTTTGGCTAAGATCAAGTGTAGTAGAATGCATGATAAAGTTTGTAAAATAGGAAATATTCAAAGGGAATGTGGTGGGAGAATGTAATGAGGAGAAAGAATAAATATGATTTGGAAAGAAAAAGAAATAGCATGTATATAAGGGGTGGGGGTTATGGGTGGGTAGGGATATGGATAAAAATGAGAATTAATTTCTGTCATATACTGGTACAAATTCCCTGATGCTGGGTGTGATTGTGAAATATATATAAAATGTACCAATAAAGAATTCAATTTAGTGGCTCACGCCTGTAATCCCAACACTCAAGAGGCAGAGACAGGAGGATTGCTGAGTTCGAGGCTTGCCTGGGCTACATAGTGAGCTCAGAGCTAGCCTGAACTACAAAGCAAGACCCTGTCTCAAAAACAAAAAAAAAAAAATGCTGGGCGTGGTGGCTCACGCCTGTAATCCCAGCACTCGGGAGGCAGAGACAGGAGGATTGCTGAGTTCGCGGCGGCTTGCCTGGGCACCATAGTGAGCTCAGGGCCAGCCTGAACTACAAAGCGAGACCCTGTCTCCAAAAAGCAAAAAAAAAAAAAAAAAAAAAGAATTCAATTTTAAAAAGAGTACCTGTGATATAAGAAGGAATGAAGAAAATTGTGAATTGTAGATACATTTTTAATTGTAAATAAATCTGATAAATATTGATGTAGAAAATGACAGCAATATGTGATTCAAAACATTAAAGTAAAAATACAATTAAAGTTAATTGCAAAGTGAATAGAATAAAAGAATTAGAAGTCCTTGCCTTGCTTACGAAGAGGTCCAATTGGTTAAAAATAAAAAATTATTTAAAGGCAGGAGATTTAGCTCAGTGGTTTCCACCCCTGCCTAGCAAGCACAAGGTCCTGAGTTTGATTCCCAGTAACTACATACAACAATACTGGGTGTGGTGACTCACACCCAACAGCCATCAGTACCACATACCATAGTCCCTGGTGTGGTGGCTCATACGTGTAATCCTGGCACTTAGGAGGCAGAGGCAAGAGGATCGCTGAGTTTGAGGCTTGCCTGGGCTACATAGTGAGCTCAGGACCAGCCTAAACTACAAAGCGAGACCCTGTCTCAAAAAAAAAAAAAAATCAGTAGTGCTAACTAATAAATCACAAAGCTGGTTCTTCGAAAGGATTAATAAAATAAGCAATCATTGTGCAAATCTGACCAAAAAAAAGAGGACAAAGGATAAAAGGGCATTAGTATTAAAGATAACATTACAAATACGAGTTTATTTTCCTACAACTACGTAAAATACTGTGCTACCATATGTTAAAATTCAAAAATGTTAATGACATCCTAGGACAAGTGAAATTATCACATTGACTTTCAAGTAAAAGAAAATCTAAAAATATAACAATGATAATAGACAAAAAAAAAAAAAGTAAAAGCTAGTAAAACACTGCTATCAACTTTCTAAAAACACCAGCAGTGCTGGGGCTACAGCTCAATGGTAGAGTACTTGCATGGCTTGGACTAGGCCCTGGATTCAATCCTCAGCACTGCAAAACAAAATAAGGACTGGGGATTTAGCTCAAGTGGTACCGCACCTACACTAGAAGCACAAGGGCACGAGTTCCATCTCCAGGCCGCAAAATAATAAAATAAAATAAAACACACCAGCAGTCTGCAGTCAGGTTCCAGCAAACTTCAAGAACTCGCATAAATGGGGGAGGAAGAAAACTACATACCAATCTCACTTATAAATATGGATACCAAACTCTAAACAATCAGCTAGCACACTGAATCTATCAAACTGACCAAAAGTGCATTTTAAAGTGTCCCAAGATTTTAGAGAAAAAAAAAAATCTAGCACCATAATCACTTATGTTAACAGTTTGAACGAGGAAACCTACATGGTCATATCAATGCTACACAAAGGCATTTGGAAAAAATAAACACTTTAAAACTCTTAGCAACCAGGCACGAATAAAAACTCATTTAACACGATACAGTACATACGACCTAATGAGTATAGAAAGGAAGCATTTCCTTCAAACCCATCCCAACACAAAGAAGTCGCATTTAACCTTAAAAGTCAGCAATGTAGATAGGGTGACCAATAGACAACAAGAACTAAGAAGAACATGAGAAGAGACATAGGTAGTTGCTAACAAACAATAAAAATTATCTACCTTGGACAGCCGAACAAATCAACTGGAAAAAAAACTATTATTAAAACTGACTCAGCTATTAGTATGGAAGAGTCTCCGCTTCGGAGCTGCCAAAAGAATCGTGCTCATTTTGAGAATTAATCATGCAAAGCTGTTTTCTGTAGACAAGTTATTAGGGTTGACAGACTTGCCCCCACCCTTCTTCCCCATTGGAAACGTTGACATGACGTATTCTTTGAAAGCGGATAACCAAATCTTCTAAAACCAAAAATCGTTCTGAAGGGCTGCAGTGTGACTCTACTCAAAAACACTTTATCTCTCGCCTCCAGCCACTGCAGTTACTCATGGATAAGCATGTCAACCAGTCCAACATAATCCATCCGATAGAGGGCAAGGAAGAGCACCTTCGCAAGATTTTTTTTCCCCCAAAGCGTATACCACTCATTATATAAACTTGCGTACTGGCAAATGGAGCGCCCACAAAATAAAAATAAGATATCCAGAGTCAAACTTGCTTTTAAAGCAAATGAATAAGCACACACAACTAATTTTGTTTGAAAGACATTCAGGCCAGGGGGCTGCTGCTGTTGCGCTCACGACAGGCTCCCCAACCCCCGGACGCCGCAAACCCCTCGCGGCCGCCGGGGCTCACGCGTGGATCGCGCTGTGGTGCCGTGCGGCGATAGGGACTCGCGCAGCCCGCGCCCTTCCCGGGCGGGAGCCCCGTGGACGCCACGATGGCCAGGGCTCGTCGGTCCTGGCCACCGCACAGCACCCTGCGCGCGGCACCAAGAGGGCGCGGAAGGCTCCCGAGCCCCAAAAGCCGGGACGGACGCCCGCTGCTGCCCCAGCCCGGCGGGAGCGCGAGTGGCCAGCCACAGTCCCTGGCGGTCCCCGGCCGGGGCTCGGCTCCTGCGCCACCCCCACCCGCGGGGCCAGAGGGGAGGGGACGGGCACCGGCGACGCCACCTGCCGTTCAGACCCTGTGGCTCGCAGGCTGGCCGCGCAGGGCAGCGCGTCTCTTCCCCGGGCACGGGACCCGCTGCGCTACGGGGCCGTGGGGCCACGGCGGCGGCGACCGCAGCGCGCCTCGCAGAGGGGCGTCCTGCGCCCAGCGCCCGGACTCCCGCGCTCGCACGCCCGACCCAGAAGACGACGCGGCTGCGGCGCAGAGAAGCTGGCGCCGTGCAGCTCCCACTCACCTGCCGGGTTCGGCTTCCGCTCGGTTCCCGCCGACGCCGCAGCAGCCCGCAGCCACCACGGCTCCGCGTTCACAGATGCTGGGCGAAAGGTCCAGCGGTCCCACAGACGCCCCCCTCCCGCCTGCAGGGGGCGCGCGCGAGTTGGTGCGAGGCTCCCTGGGAGTTGTAGTCCAGGACTCTGCATCTTTGCCGAGTGCCCACCTCTATCCGCCAGCAGCAGGCGGTCCGTCCTTTCTCGCGGCTTCCTCTGTCTTCTAAAGGTCTCATCCTTCACTCCGGGATAATTAATGTAGGAGCGTTTCTCTGTGAGGCCTGGGCTCCCTTCTTGTGGAACTGGTGGGGCAGTCTTGTAATAGCGCTTTGGGAAGCTGAGCCTAGGCAATTTAGTGACTTCATGAGAGCCTATCTCAAGATAAAATATGTTTTTTTAAAGGACTGGGAATGTAGCTCTGTGCAGAAGTCTTTGGTAAGTTCCCAGTATTAAAAAAAAAAAAAAACAAAAAAAGTGTAGTACTGGGACCAGTAGCTTCAGCATGGTGTGGGAACTTGATAAAAATGCAAATGCACCTACCTACTAAGGCTATTTGGTTTTTGTTTTGTTGTTTCTTTGTTTTTGCGGTCCTGGGAATTGAATCCAGTTTACACCTGTAAGTAGGAGCTGTATCACTGAGCTACACCTCTAGGTCTATTTGGGTTTACTATATTAAAACCTCTGAAGGTGGGTCCCAGCAGTCTGCATTTTTCCAAGCACCTCAAGTGATTCTGAAGTACTTTCAAGTCTGAGAACTTGAATGAATCCCTCCCCCCGAGTTTATGGTTCCTATGGCAGTATAGTAATTACATATATACATACCTGTGTATCCTAGGTAAACTACAGGAGATGCAGAATTTTATACCCAACTAAAACCTCTTCTCTCTATACTATATCCACCTACATCCCCAGCCTGCCTCCAAGATACTCAAACTTCAAGGTCATGACCAAAAACCAAGGATCCCCAGTTCTCTTCCAGTGGGCTTTATGGCCAGGGGCTGAAGAATATTCACTATAGTTATAGACATGGACCTCAGTGGCAGACCTTGAGCCAGGTTTGAGGGAGCAAAGATACGTAAATAATTAACTCTTGGGAGATGTGGTAGGGTGGTATGGAGACCAGATGGGAAGAATGAGGCCTAATTGGCCTCCTCGGTGAACATTGACAAGAAAGAGGGCAGGCAAGCATGCTAGCACGCTGAAGAGAAAAGTAAAAACACCTGAGGTGAAGTTGTTTCCCGGGAGAAGTATGGTGGAAGGTAAGAGACAGATAAATCCCATAGAATCCTAATTGCTTGTGCCTGTGTCTGAGTGAATAGAGCCAAGATGCACCAGTCACTTGGGGCTCTATGTCAAAGGGAGACATGAGTTCCTTGGTCCCCCAGATTTAACTTGTTTTTCGTTTTCATCTTTGTCACCTCTTGGTTAGTTTGAGCTTAGTTTATAGGCTGGTTCCTACAGGGAAGGGAAGAGACCCTGGTGGGCTGGAGGTGAAAGTACTGGAGTTTTTCATTTTGTTTATATATTTTACTATGGAAGAAGTATTAGCATATTTAAATAGTTATGAAAAAATCCAGTTGGTAGAGAACTAACTAACAAATACTGCATGATTCTGAAGCAAACTGTACATGCCTAAAAGTGAAAGGGTAGCCCCAGCCACAGGTAGAGTGGGGGGGTCTTGGCTAGTGGTTCACAACCATGAACCATTTTCTCCTACACACACTTTTGGCAATATCTGGAGATAATTTTGGTTGTCACAACTGAGGGCAGTGCCACTGGTATCTAGGGAGTAGAGATCAAAGTTACTGCTGAATATCTTACAATGCAGGAAAATGGCAGTCCCCACAGCAAAGACCGATCCAGCTCAAACGTCAGCAGGTGCTGAGCTGAAGAGGACCTCAGCCAGACAGCACGTCTTTGAGGGAAGCATGAAAGGAGGGTGGTGGTTTGCTTTGACAAAGTCAAAGGGGATTTCCTCTGAAAAGGAATAAAGGAAGTTTTTCCTTTATAGGGCAAGTGTGTGTGTGTGTGTGTGTGTGTGTGTGTGTGTGTGTGTGTGTGCACCTGTGTGTGAGAAATGCAGAATCTTAGAATCTAAACTAAGCAAGAAGAGAAGTAAACAGAGAACCGAGAAGTCAGGAGGAAGTAGGAGATTCATGTCTGGAGGTTTTGAGGGTATCAAATTTCTTTATCTTAGTAATTAGAAAACCAAGCAAGGCAGGTGTTTCTGGTAAGAGACTAAGCACAATCGCTGCCAATCAGATCCGATAAGAATGGACAGCGCCACAGCAAAAGAAACCGCCGGCAGAGCAAAAAGGCAACAAACAATATGGGAAAAAATCTTTACCAGTAGTTCCTCAGACAAAGGGCTACTAACTAGAATATATAAAGTTTTAAAAAATCAGTCCCCCCAAACTTAAAGACCCAATTCAAAAATGGGCATTTGAAATGAACAGACACTTTCAGAGGAAGATGTAAAAGAAGCTAAGAAGTATATGAAGAAATGCTCAACAACACTGGCCACTCGAGAGATGCAGATGAAAACAACTCTGATTTCATCTCACTCCACAAAGAATGGCTGCTATCTCAAAATTAGCCAGCAACAAACGCTGGCAAGGTCGTGGAGAAAAAGGAGCCCTTCTGTACTGTAAGTGGGAATGTAGACTGGTGCAACCACTATGGAGATCAGTGTGGAGATTCCTCAAAAAACTAGAATTAGAGGTTCTTTTTGACCCTGCTATTCCCCTGCTGGGGACATATACAAAAAGAATTACAAGATTCCTATCACAGCAACATATGTGCACCCATGTTTATAGCAGCTCAGTTTGTGATAGTTAAATCTTGGAAACAACTCAAAAGTCCATCAACTCTCTCGACTGGATAAAGATGTGGCTTTTTAATAAAATGGAGTATTACTCTGCTATAAAGAATGATGAGATTGAATCATTTATACTCAAATGGACGTACCTTCAGGACATATTCATAGGTGAAAAAAACAGGTCACAGATGTGTAAATATATCTTTTCTCTGGTATGAGAAGCTGAAGTTGTAACTGTGTTCTAGAATGCATAATCAATATCGTGAAATAGTAAATATTCAAAGGGAAATGGGGTTGAGGGGTAAATAATGAGGAAACAAAAAAATTGATGGTTAAAAAAGGAAACAGGGCCGGAGGGTTAGCTCAGTGGTTCCGGCGCCTGCCTCGCAAGCGCAAG
>PVIC010048581.1:0-13415 GCA_004025085.1 Thryonomys swinderianus
CCCGCCCCGCGGTTGTCCTGCCGCCTGGCCCAGACCCCGCCCCCGCCCCCGCGCAGGCCTCTGGGGAAGGGCAGGGCTGCGGGCGCCGGGCCGGAGCAGGGAGTTCTGGTGGGACAGGTCACGAAAAGGGGACACAGGCACAAACACGGCAATGAAAATGTTAGTTTTCAAACGGCTTATCTTTTTATAGTTTCCCTTTTAAATTAGATATGTGTGCAAATATTTCTCCTAACTGAGCCTACTGCTTGTCAAGAACAATAATTTCCGTGGAGACAGTGCCCAAGGGAGAGCCGAGCCTCCTCCATCCGGCAGCCCAGAATCCCTCTGGGCTCCAGCCCTGGCAGCAGCGAGATCCTGGATGTCAAGCTCTTGGCAGGGCCGTGTGTCTGACTGTTAGCTGACAGCGGCAGCATGCAGCCTCTGGGTCTGGATGTCTTTTGTTTAGATTTGTAGTTTCTTTTGCCTCAGCACGAAAAGAATGAAAAGTGCCTGAGAACTGCTTAACTGGCTTTTGGCAATAGAACCTATAACTCGGAGAAAAAAATGATTTTAGTTCTTGTAACTCCAGACTAATGGATGCAGAAGCCGGAAGGGTAAGGCAAGGCTCTGCTGCAGAGCGGAGTGCAGGGAGGGCACTGTCCTCCAGTGCGGGGGAGGGCAGGGCCTGTCCTCCTCGGGCGAGTGGAGCCCGCGCTCATGACCCAGTGCAGTCCAGTTCATCTGCCCAAGCTGGTGAGGCTCAATGTGGGGTTCCGCATGTGGCCTCTTGCGACGTCTATGAACTTTTCAAGGGGTTCATGTTGGTCAAAAGTAATTTTACAGCAACAAAAATCTCCCTTGCGCTTTCACCATAGTTGCATTTGTATCAAAAAGGCTGAGAATCAGAGGTCGAACGTAAGTCTCCAGACAAGGCGAGAGCCGTGCCGTGGGAGGGGCATGCGGTGGGGCGTCACGGGCGGCAGACTCCAGGATAAAGAGAAACTCGGGGAGCGGCGGCCCGTGACGACTGGCACCGCCCTGGACTTCGAGTCTTTAAAACACAAGCGCTGGTTTCACTGAGGCCTCTGGTTGAGGAGACAGCAGTGCTGCTAACTCTGCCCCTGGCAACAGACAGGGTCTCGCCCCACACGGTTCTGCCACGGGCACCATGCTCAGGTCACCGCCTCCGTGCCGTGGGCTACCCTTCCACAGGTTTCTGGCAAATGTGAGCTCCTCACACCTGAGTTCTGGACAAACATTTCCTCAAAGAATGAAGTGAGTTTGTCATGGAAAGAAAACATAATGACAACAAAGTCCCAGCACTCAGGAGGCTGAGGCAGAAGGATTACTGGGATGACGCCAGCCCAGGCTTCTTAGTGAGTTTAAGACCAACCTGAGCTACATAGCGAGACCCTGTCTCAAAAAAAAAAAAAAAAAAAGAAAAGAAAAAGAAAAAGTATGGCTGATTTTTAACATTGTTGACAATATTAAGATTAAAAGTTTTAAGTGAACATATTATTGAAACTTATAGGATTTACTGAGAACCAGGCATCTTCCAGTTTTAAAGTATTCATGGTGAAATTTGCAGCAAAAAACCAATGTAAACATTTGAATCAGTATTTTCCAAGTAATAAAAGCAAAATGGAACACAATCATATATAGATATGTGCTCCCTTTCAAGTGAAAGGTGGATCATTGGACTCTTTCTTTCTTTTTCCTTTCCTTTTCTGTGTGTGTGTGTGTGTGTGTGTGTGTGTGTGATGAGCATTTAACTCAGGGCCTTGTGCAAGCTGAGAATATACTGCATTACTAAATTCTACCCCCTTCCTAGCTCTGCGAACTTTTGGTGCACGGAGAACATTTCATTGACGCGGTAGCGATTCCTCACTGAAGCTGAGTGTGCAGGAAGGGCCGTGTGCGGCTGCAGTGACGGCCCGTCAGGACAGGGAACGCTGGGCCCTGGCGCTCCTCCCCTGGGTCTTCTGCCGAGTCCTAATCACGGTGTGGAGGTTGCTTAGCGCAAAGGAAGGAACCACCCAAAGGGAAAAGGGGAAAGTGAGCTGGAGCTTGCCCAGGGAGGGCACTCCCTGCCCCAGCGCCGAGCGGAGCACCTCGCAACTCACCAGCGTCGGGCAGAGTTCTGGGAAGGCCACGAGGAGCGCTGACTGAGGCGGACCACGATCCAGGCCCAGGGTAAATCTTCCAGTGCAAAGGGACCCAAGCCATACAAAATATGATCTCTGCCCATAATGAAAATCATTTAAAGGTCACAGGAAAATACCTGGAAAATCCCCAGATAGTTGGAAACTAAAGAGCTGTGGAAAAAACAGGAAAAGGGATTTTAAATTGGATGAAAATTGATGATCATCCATGCAGACTGCAAGGCGAAGGAACACACAGCATTTATCATTACCAGAAAGGAGATAGGTAACATCACAATGGGTTATAAAGACATGGAGAGCAGTGAAACTTAAGAACAACTCTGCAACAAAATAACGGAGCAAAGAACACAGTTTCTTAAAAAAGACTAACAAAGGTTACGCAAGAAGAAAGAGGAGCTGAGATGGAAATTCCAGGCTCGTTTGTCTTTCTTGGCTAATTCCACCAAGCACCTGATGGGGAAATGATAACATTTATAGCAAATCTGTCCAGAAAAATTGAAATTCCGTGAAGCCAGTACTACTGTGATGTCAAAACCAGTGAAAAGTGTTGCAGTAAATCAAAGTTATAAATATCCATGATAAACATTAAAGCAAACAAGAAATCTAACAGAACCTTCGTGGATAGAATCAGTGATGTATAAATGATAGAGCGTCACATAAAAATAAGGGATGGAGAGATCAGTCTGAAGAGTAAACACAAGACTTACCAAAAACTCTGAAATGCCGTTTTCAACTAAAGACATAAACATATGGCGTGATTTACAAGTGTGTGGATCAAGACTCAGCATGATTATAATGTCAATTCTTCCCATGTAAGCCTATAAATTCAATGCAATTCTGGCCAGAGTCCCAGAATGTTTTTTTGGAGAAACAATAAAACAGATTTTAAATTCATACAAACAGGCAAAACATGTAAAATAGGCAAACAATTTTCTAAGAGAAGTACAGAATTCAGGACTTATATTACCCATCTTAAAATTTTGCAGTAATTAATTCAGTATGTAACAGACAGGCTAATGGAGTATAGTCAAAATACACACCTCTGTGTGTATGTGTGTTCAATTCATTTTTATTAAAGGCACAAGGCAGTTTGGTGAAGAAAGAATAACTTATTTGATAAATGGTAGCAGAATGATTAATATCTCTACATGAAAAAGGTAATCTAAAATTCATAGGTTATAAAATGTTAACACAGGATAATTTAAAACATAAACCTTAAACTTAAAACTTTTTTTTTTTTTTTTTTGAGACAGGGTCTCACTTTGTAGTTCAGGCTGCCCTGAGCTATGTAGCCCAGGCAAGTCTGGAACTCAGCAGTCCTCCTGCCTCTGCCTCCCGAGTGCTGGGATGACAGGCGTGAGCCACTCACGCCCGGCACTGTGCTATGTGGTATTGATGGCTGGTGGGCACAAGTCTCCACGCCCAGCATTGTATGTGGTTACCGGGGATCAAACTCAGGACTATTGCGCTTGCGAGGCAGGCGCTGGAACCACTGAGCTAAATCTCCGGCCCAAACTTAAAACTTTTAAGAGAAAACAAAGGGCGAAGTGTCTGTGACAGGCAGAGGCAGGACTTGTGCAGCGGTGCAGCCGCTGCGGACCGAACCGGGCGCGGTGCGTCTGACCTTTCAGCGATGCCTGGTGTGTTGTCGCCGAGGACGGCGCCCCAGCCTGCACCGGGGCCCGTGTTGGAAGGCTGGCTCAGGCTCCAGCGGGCGGGAGGAGCTGCTGCTGCTGAACCAGGCCGGCCTGCGCCAACCCCACGGGCCAGCACAGCTGCTGGACGGCGGGACCTGTGGCGCCCAGGGGGCGGGGAGGGGGGAGCCCTCTGCCTGCAGGGACACTCCGGGCGGAACACGCCGGTGGCTCCCTGGTTCCCTGGCACCCGAACACTCCAGGCCAGGAGCTGCTGTGGCCCGTCTCTCGGTTCCCGGAGGGACGAGAACGAGGCTGCACAGAGAGCGGGCTGTCTCGGGCCTGTGCCAACTCCGCCTGCCTTCCCCTGTAGCAGGGCAAGGAGGCCAGGCGCCCAGGCACAGGGGCGGAGGCAGCCAACTTCCCGGCTTCCAGGCGCAGCCTTCCGAGGCTCCCTCATGCAGCCCAGCGGGACCTGGGGAGAGCGGCCGCCGGGCAGAGGGCAGCAGGGCGCACGGGAGCCCCGGACCAGGGAGGGTGAGCAGGCGGCCGAGGCGCACAGCGGCGACTGAGGGCTGACAGCGCTCGCCCGAGCTTTGGGTGGGGAGAGCAGCGAGGCTGGGCAGGGCGGGAACCTCTGGGTAAAACAGTAAAGTATGGGCACTCGACAGTCACGGAGGTGCATGGAGCAAACTCCAGGCAAAACACGCCACCTTCAAACTTCGGGAAGGTCGAGAGCCACGTGAGACGGCACGTTACACACAGGGACGCAGACAGGCTCTCCGACCCCCTGGAGCCAGAGGAAAGGCAGAGCACGCGTGAGGGACGAGTCAGCCCTGCCACGGGGCACGCGGATCCCACGGGGGCGGCCGCGAGCTGTGCCCAGGAGTCCCCGTGTTGGTAGCTTGGTCCGGGTACCGTGTGGAAGTCACGGCCTCGGAGCGGGGCCGGGGAGGGATTGGGCCGCAGGCCGCAGCCAGAGCGACTGATGGGCCTGGCGTGTCCGCCCTCACGAGCGCGTTGCCAGGAAGCCCCGCGCGGTGTCTTCTCTAGGCACCAGCCCCCGGAGCGCCTGCTGGTATGTGTGTTCCGAAGGGCTGTCACCTCGGGGCTCGCGAGAGCCAAGCAGCGGGACCTCGAGTTCGGCCCCTCGGCGGCTCCGCCGTCTGTGCTCTAACCCTGCCTCTCCTGGTGTGAGCACTCAGCTTCGTGCCTGCTGTTCTAGCAACAAAAAGGGACTCGGGCGGCCTCTAGGAATCCTCACCACACACAGAAGCAAGGCACAGTGTTCTCAGACAGTGAACACTAAGAGAACTTTGCACCCGCAGGCCTAGGCCTCACGATGGCCAGAGGAAAGCCTGTGAGCTGGACGGATGGAACATCACAAGGAGTTCTGGAAGCTCAGGAGGGAAAGCCCAGCGGATGAGGAAAATCGGGATGACACGCTCCTCTCCACTGAGTTCCTTAAGGATTGGACGATGGAAGCAGGAGCCCTAGCGCTGCCTGATGTCAGGCTCCGTACGTGTGGAGGGGACACTTGAGACAGTTTTATTTTGAAGGGGCAGAAGGAGGTGAGGGCCCACACCCCACATCAGTGTCGAAACCCCGAGCCCCACACGCTGTGCCGTGTGCAGTCGTGACCCCTGAGACGGCACCGGGGCCAGACGCGAGCACCGCGTTCAGAGTCGGGCAGAGGAAGGGGCGGAGCGCTCCGGAGTGCCTCGCATGTCGCACAGAAAGACCAGAAAAGGAGGAACAGGAGCAGGAAACAGAAGAGCAGGCAGAGCCACCTGAATTCACGGCAGAGCTGACCCTTAGTGGAGCCACAAGTTCTGTAAACATAAATTGCCTAAAGAGAGTGGTTAAAAAACAGATCGGCAGAGAACGCAGAGCCTGTGAAGCCCAGCTGCCCACTGCAGGAGCGGTGCCCCTGCAGGCCGGGCACACGGGTGGCGCAGCACGAACGGAAGGAGAGGGTGCACCCTGCGGCCTCAAAGAGCTCGCCACCAGCCATCCGGGGCTCTGAGTGGCCCGGGCCCTCCGCCAGGGTGCCCTGTCCCGGCAGTGAGCCCCGCGCACTGATCAGACAGAGCTCTAGCTACAGCACCTGGGCTGAGCGCCGCCCAGCTCCCGACCCCTGTGCCACACGCAGGGGCGGCTCACGAAGGACAGCTGCCGGCAGGCCAGCCATCGGGGAGGTGCCGGGGCACAGCCGGCCGTGGGGCGGGCTCGAGAGGGGCCGGGAGGGTGGGAGGCCCCGGGTGCGGTCCACGGCAGCCCGGGCCGCTCTGCAGAGCCGGCGCTCGGGAGCACAGGCAGACGCTGGCCCGGTGGCAGAGGAGCGGGACAGTGTGACGCCGGGCGCCTCGTGTCGCGACTCCTGGCACAGTGCGTGAGCCCCAGAGCCACGCCAGGCCTCTGAGCCGCCCCGCCCCACGGGGCCCCGGAGGCTGCTGGGCTGCCACGCATCTCGGTCCTTTCAGTGCAGTCCCTGGGGCGGGCGGGCTCCGGGGTCGCCAAGCTGGTGTGCAGAGCGCACGCTGTCAACGTGATGTGTGTAAAAAATCCTTCGACCCGCCGAAAAGCCTTTCAGCAGACTTCGCTTCTGGAAAGGTATCTTAAAGTCATCTTGGAGAGAAGCTCTTGCCACATGCCAATTCAGTTCAGGGTTACAGTTCAAGACCAAACTCACAGAGGGACTCCTTCCTCTGCGGCAGTGCAGACGCCTCGGGTACGAGCCCCTCGGGAGCATGAGGCGCGGCCCCAGAGCGTCAGGCTGGCGCCGTGCGGCCTGGGCGCCCGGGTGCTGCGAGGCCCCCGCCGGCCCTGATGGCTCCGCCCTGCGCCCTCCTCAGCCTCTGCCATGCACCGGGATGGTGGGCCAGGTTCCTCTTCCGCTCTGTCTTCCTTCTGATCTTCTAGGGTTACTGAAATTGCACTCCAGAGTTCCAACACTAAAAGCCTCTTTCTTTATATTTTTGTAATTATCTTATAATGTAATTTTCTTTCCAAAGGCCATGAGGTAAGCAGCAGCCTTCTCCTATAATTATCTTTTCAATGCAAACGTTTCAGAAAAGCGGCTGCACAGGAAACCAGTCTCCGACCCTTTCCTGATGCCTGAGACCTTGGGTCGGGACTGTGTTCTCGGGGTGCTGAGCTCCTGCACGGCCCGCCCCCCGCTAGGGGCATGTGCAGGAGGACAGGCAAGAGTCCCACCCTTCTCCCTGGTCCTGCCGGCAGTCTGGGGCTTCCCCGTGAACAGACGGGCTTATTTTTCTCAGTGATAGATCTGAAGTTAACCCTTGTTTTCCTTCTGTCCTTTGACTTGGAATCTAGAGCAACTGTGGGGTATTGTGTGTGTGTGTGGGTATGTTCGTGTGTCCACCGATAGCCCAGCACACTTTATTAGTTAACTTCCAACAGAAAAAGGCAGCTCCCGATGAAAACAAAACACATGTTCTTTTGCAGGTAGGGCGATCCTTTTGAAAACTGTGCTGCTCCTTAGTAGACCAAGTCCTTGCTGCTGGCAATTTGGGCCTTGCAGGGTAATCCTTTTTTTTGTTGTTTTGTTTTGTTTTTCGGTTTCTTTTTGAGGCAGGGTCTCGCTGTGTAGTTCAGGCTGGCCCTCAGCTCACTATGTGGCCCAGGCAAGCTTCGAACTCAGCAATCCTCCTGTCTCTGCCTCCCGAGTGCTGGGATAAGAGGCATGAGCCACCACGTCCAGCACTGTGGTACGTGGTATTGATGGCTGGTTGGTGTGAGTCTCCACGCCCAGCATTGTATGTGGTTACCGGGATCGAACTCAGGACCTTGCGCTTGCGAGGCAGGCGCCGGAACCACTGAGCTAACCCTTCCGCCCCATTGCAGGGTAATCTTGAGTGCTTATTGCCGGGGGGATTGGAGTGAGTTGGCAGAAACTACCTGATATAAGTGACATCTCTGAAAATTACAACGTGGGGGTTTGTGTTCTCTATTGAAGTATAAGGGGAATAGAATCATACCTGTGACATCTCCCCCTCCTTAGACGAATGTGCCCGCTTTGTTAAGAATTTACTCATTAGGAAGAGATTGCTTCTTGCCATAATCAAGTAACCTAATGTTAGCTTACCAAAACATAAGTTTTTAAAAACAAAAACCTTAGTGGGTCAGAATCCCACTATAGCATTCTGGCGGGATTCACAGGTGTGCGGGAGAAAGACTTCTAAGCACATTCTTAGAAGATAAACTCTGGTGGACATTCATGGTGCTTTAGGAAATAATGATTAAAGAGAATCCACTAAAATCCTGTTCACTGGATGCATTTACTAAAACCTGCAATCCTAACATTTACTTTATGGTTATTTCTGAGTAAAAGTTGACAGGAACAGATGTGCCGTATTGTGGCGTGCTCAGCTGGAAGCTCCTCACGTGGGCTGTGAGGAAGGCCCGGGTGTGGCGGCTGGGTCTGTGCCATGGCTGGCGCCTGAGAAGGCAGAGCTGTTCGCTGCGCCGCTCGGCCTTTGGTGCGACGCTGTCTGTGCCCGCAGGGGCGCACCCTCCCTGCGGTGCGGGCTGGGACTGTCCTAGCTGCAGGCTGGATGCGGTCTCTCTCCCGCGGCCCTTCCCCTGCTCACTCCCAAGGAGCCGGGCTGCGAGGCCCCCAGCTGGGAGGAAACCCCAGAGCCGCCAGCGTTGCTGTGCTGCGTTAATGTCTGTGACCCGGCACTCTGGGGAGGCTGTGGCAGGAGGACTGAAAATTTGAGTCCAACCTGAGCAACTTAATGAGACACTATCCCAAAATAAAAATAAACAGGGCCGGGATGAAGGTCAGCGTGGAGGCCCCGGGTCTGCTCTCTAGTGTTGCAAATCAGGCCTCACAAGAGCTCAGAGCCGCCCCGTTCACTGGGCCAGTGAAGCGCTCACTCCACATGCAGGGGGAGGCGCCCGGACGGCCCTGCGGCTGGGCTCAGGCCAGACTCCATGGTGCTCGCTGGCCAGTGCGTGGCACTCACACCTGCTGGTGCACGTCTGCTGGATGTGTGCGTCACCAGGCGGCTGGCTGAGCCTGGCGCCTTGTCCTGACCCGGAGCCGCGCCTGGCACACTGGGGCGCTGATGGAACGCTGGCAGACGTGGCTCGGACGGGTGCAGGCATCTGGGTCCCACGCGGCTCTGGGTGGGTGTGTGTCCTGGGGCAGAAGGTGATGGGTCAGCCTCGACTGTCCAAGGCAGGGTGGCTGGCGCTTCTCTGCGCCACTCAGAGGGACAGGGAGGACTAGGCCCCCAGGGACGTGTGGGCAGGGTCCACTGCGCAGTGAGCGCTTGGGGGGCGTTCACCCCCCGGGGCCTGGACAGACGCTTCGGACCAGACCTCCCCGCCGGCCCTGGGGACTGAGCAGCCAAGACTGAGGCGCTCGCAGACCGCGGGTGAGGAGCAGCTCAGCGCCCGGCAGGGCCGTTGACACCACGGCTCGCAGGCTGAGGGGGCGGGGACCCCGGTCTCCTCCCTGGAGCCGGCTCCTCCCGCCTCGTGCCGGGCTGGCCTGCGCTCGCCCCCTGTGGCCCGCTGGGCCGTCCTCCCCCCTCTGATGCTCTTCCTCCTCCCGTCCTCCACGTCCAGGCTCCCGGGGCAGCACCGGTCTTACCAGACGTGGCCCCTAAGGCTCCGGGAGCAGCCTCCGTGTGCCGAGCGCTGCTCGGTTTGGGGTGAGCCGTCCGCATGGAGGCTGATCCGCACGCGGCCGCCAGTCACCGCGTCTCCGCCGCTGCGCGTGGGTCCGTGCAGTCGCGCGTGGGGCCTGGCGGAGGAGTGAAAGCTCCGATGGCGCCGCTGGCAGAGGAGACCGAGGCAGAGCTCCTCGCCGGGCGGGCTTCGAGGGCGCAGTCCCGGAGACTCGTGCAAGGCACCGGGAGGCCCGGGCTGCCCTTCGCGCCCCCTGCTGCTCGGCGGACAGGAAGCACCAGGAGCTGCGCTGCGCCCACCCCCGGGCTCGCACCCGGAGGCCAGCCTGGCTCGGCAGTCAAGACCCCCCTCCAGCTGCGGGGCCGTGAGGAGAGGAGCACAGCTGTGCACGCTCAGACTGCTCACACGCACACTCGAGCTCGCCCGCCGGGACTTCCCGTGGGTCTCTCAGCGAGAACCAAGTACGGGGTCGTGTTAGTCTTGCATGGCGGCACAAGAATATCTATTTCAGTACGTTTTTATACTATGCATAAAGAGGATGCCTGTCATTAGGAAATAAAACTAACAAAAGCCGGCGTCCTGAAGGGCTTCTTCCGGGGCACCCTGTGCTGCCTGCCGAGTAAGTGAAGCTTCCTGCATCCCTGAACGTTCAGGCCGGCCCGCCCCGGAGAGCAGGCCGAGGCTCACGGCTCTGAGCGCTGAGCTGGCATGCTGATTCGCGCGGGTCCATGCCGAACGCTGGCGCGGGCTCGGGCCTTATCGAGCCGAGAGGGTCTATCCTTCCGTATTGACTTTGTGGCATTCAGCTTGCAGTAAGCGTGAGAGTAACCTTAATAAACGGCCCCGTGGACTTAAAAGCAAGATTGCACTTTGTGGTTAACTTTTCTTTTGCTGCACGGCTTCCAAAACGATGACCTAGCTTTCTGGATCTCTGGGAACCTTTTAGCCAGTAATGAAAACGAATGGTTTAGCAGACGCTTGGAATCATAATCTAAAAGTGGACAGATTATGATTCAACTAATGTTGAAGGCAGACACTATGAATTTATAGTTTTAATAAAGTTAGATAAAAGGTAAGTTGGACTTTAATTGCACAGGAAGGCAGTGAAGGATTAACTTTAAATCTATCATTCTATTTATTTTTAAATGTTGACAAACAATACCTGTCAGTATCTATGATGGGCACAATGCAGATAATTTTGAATATGAAAGTGTATGCGGCTGTTGGTTTGTTAGTGAGTCGGGTAGAATCTATCCTTTTAAGGTCGTGGCTGGGTAATTTCCACAGTAAATAAGTGTTTTTCATTTGAAGAGCTCACACTGGCCACTTTGCAGCATTCTTGTGCTCTGTTTCCTTCTGCTTCCCCGGAAGGTGTGCAGCTGTCCACAGAGGCTCGAGGGACCACCAAGCATCGCTCAGGCCACACCCCCAGCGGCTCGGGAATCACGCGGTGACAGCAACTCCGAGGCGATGTCTTCAGTTCTGCGATTGTCTTTATTTCACCACGTTTCTCCGACCCATTACAGATTCATTTGGAAACTGTGGGTCTTTTCCCACTGAATTCTATTATTTCTGTAGATGGTAAAGCTTATCTGCTTATAGGACAACAATTTTGGCTGAAATTAATCGAATTCGTTACATTTTGTAGTCAACTGATGAACTTCTAGCAGGATTTCTTGATGGAAACGACGAAACAGTTTTCCTATCTACATTTAGGAGACTCTATTTGGCAGGGTTGATACACAACATGTCCACTGTATTTTTCCCTTCTTCCCGAAAGCTTCCAAAAGGCTCCAGCATGGTGGCTGAATAACCTAGATGCTAAAATGCTTCAGCTTTCAGTAATTTTTCGTGAAAATCCATAGCAACAATATCTTCTCTTATTATTGTTTTATTTCTATTAGTCATTTCTTTTTTTGATTGTTTTGTTTTTGTTTTTGTGAGGTAGCATCTTGCTGTGTAATCTAGGCTGGCCTTGAACTCACTTTGTAGCCCTGTCTGGTCTCAAACTTGTAGCAATCCTCCTGCCTCAGCCTTTCGAGTGCTAGGATTATAAGTGTGTACTTCCATATCCCACTTCTGTTACCGTTAGTCATTTCTGAAACCAAAGCCTCTCAAATGAAAGCTTTGGAAGTTATGCCTTCATTGACTTGTGGAGGACACATGTCGTCACTGTGGGTCTGCTCTGGCTTCCTATGCGCGTGTGTGCTCCGGAAGGACGCGTTTCCCGCAGGGAGTCTGGCGCTTCCAGAGCAGCCCTGAGACCTTCCTGGGACCCGCGGCGCCCGCTGCCCGTGTGGTTGGGGCTGCGGCCCGTCCTGTCCCTGGGAGCAAGGAGCGCGAGTCAGAGTCGCATCAGGACGGCTGGCTCTGGCAGCTCTAGCCCAGGTGAGGGGCTGTCAGAGGGACGGCGTCCCTGAGCCTGGTCTCCACAGGGACAGGGCGGCCTCCACGGCCACTCTGCTGCTCAGAGCTCTGCGTCTGCCCCGCGGGTGCTGAGCGGCAAGTCAGGCGAGCACAGCCCCTGTCGGAGGCCTGCGCAGCAGCGCCAGGAAGTCAGGACGCAAGGCCGCCAGCGGCCGGCCCTCTGCTCCGCCTGGGCCCAGCTGACCCCAGCCGCCCCTCGCGCTCCCGCTCGCTGCGGAGCCGTGGCACTGCCCGCTGCTGCGGGCTCCCCACAGTGCTCTGGGCTGAAAGTGACGTGGCAGGCGGAGGCCCCCGGAAGGCGGAGAGTGGGGCGCCCGGGCCCTGCTGCTGGTGACTCATCACACGGAGACTCGGCCGGCCGCGGAAGACACGTCTGTGGCAGCGCCATTCAAAGCAGACAAGAAAGGGAGCGAGCGTGTGCCCATCGCCACGTGGACGAAGAAAGAAAACATGGTGCGTTTCCTCAGCGGGACACAAGTCAGCAGGAAAGAGAGCGGAACCTGAGCTGGGTGTGGTGATGCCGCCTGTGAACCCAGGACTCTGGAGGCTGAGGCAGGAAGAGCCCAAGTTCAGGCAACCCTGGGTAACTGAGCAATGTAGTGAGACCCTGTTTCCAAATGAAAAACGAAAAGGTTGGGGCGCTACCCAGTGAGCAGGCCCCGGGGTCAGTCCCAGTGCAGCAGAAGAAATCACCAGCGACCGTGTGCTGAATCTCAGGACCATCGCGCCACGTGAAATTAGCCAGGCCAGAGGATGAGGCTCCGGGCTCGCACCGCGCTGGAGCCGGAGAGCTCATCTCAGATGGGTGGCGGCATGGCTCTGTCGGAGGAGCAGGGCAGCCTGGGTTCTGTTCCAGGGTGACCACGGCTCCAGGCCGCAGGGTCTGCCTCGGACCCCGTTAGAGAGGTGTTTAATGTCCCACCCGAACCTAGTGCAGAGAAAGGCTGGCTGCTGGGTCAGCAGGTGTGTAGATGCCTGGCTTGGTCACTGCAGCTGCGGGCAGGAGTTGGGCTTCGACGCTCACCCTATAAACGTGAGCAGTAGGCTGGGGATTTAGCAGAGTGGTTCCAGCACCGGCCTAGCAAGCACAAGGTGCCTGGTTCGATCCCCAGTAACTATACACCACAGTGTCGGGCCTGGTAACTCACACCCACCAGCAATCAGCACCACACAGCACAGTGCCGGGTGTGGTGGCTCCAACCTGTCATCCCAGCACTCGGGAGGCAGAGGCAGGAGGATTGCTGAGTTCGAGGCTTGCCTGGGCTCCATCGTGAGCTCAGGGCCAGCCTGAACTACAAAAGCCAGACCCTGTCTCAAAAAAAAAAAAAATGTACCACCAATCTGAAAGCAGCTGACTGTCACATCCAGAAGAGAAATGGCCCCGGGGAGAGGAGGAAGGAAAAGGGGAAGCAGAGAGACCCTTCTCTCTCACCTTTTTTATGGCACAGCTCACAGCTCTGACCCATCCCCACTCTCAAAGATCCTCCCGCGGGGCTGGCCTGGTGGACAGTGAGGCCTAGAAGGAGGGAAGCAGAGGGAGGGAGGGAGGGAG
>PVIC010048582.1:0-13431 GCA_004025085.1 Thryonomys swinderianus
AGGGTCTTACTAAGTTAGCAGGCAGGATTCAAACTTGGGAACCTCCTACCTTAGCTTCCCAAAGCGCTCAGATTACCAGGCTGTGCCACTGTGCCTGAGTATCATCTTGTTCTTGAACATCTACAATTGTTGTTGTAGCAGTAAATACCTCTTTAAAATAGTGAATACTGGAGCTGAGGATTTAGCTCAGTGGTTCCAGCATCTGCCTGGCAAGCACAAGGTCCCGAGTTCAATCCCCAGTACCACATAGCACAATGCCGGGCGTGGTGGCTCATGCCTGTAATCCCAGCACTTGGGAGGCAGAAGCAGGAGAATTGCTGTCAGCTACAGGCTCTCCTGGGCTGCGTAGTGAACTCAGGGCCAGCCTGAATTACAAAGTGAGACCCTGTCTCAAAAAAAAAAAAGTTGTGGATACTGCTATGGCTTGTGACTCAGTGTCCCCTCAAAGTCTCATGTGGTCACAGGTGGGACTTTTCAGAGATGCCTAGATCTAGAATCCCAGTGTGATGCTGGATTGATTTATGGTACAGTGCTAGGATTAAGGGTGTTAAAATATAAAGGGCAGGAAGAGGCTGGCCACCTGACACTTGGACTTGCTGCTTTTGCTGTTTTCTGCCTGTCACAAACTGTCTCTCCTCTGTGGTGTCCCTCTGCCTGCCACCCTGCCTTGGAGCCAGCCAGTATTGAACTGGAAGCTCTACAAACTGTGAGCCAAATAATCCTCCCCTCCTTTAACCTTGGGTATTGGGTTTTTTGTCTCAATAACAAAAAAAGTAACTAAGGGCCGGAGATTTAGCCCAGTGGTTCTGGCACCTGCCTAAAGTGCACGGTCCCTGGTTCGATCCCCAGTAACCACATACAACAATGTGGGGCGTGGTGACTCACACCTACTAGCACTCAGTATCACAAACCACAATGCCAGGCGTGGTGGCTCACGCCTGTAATCCCAGCACTCGGGAGGCAGAGGCAGGAGGATTGCTGAGTTCGAGGTTTGCCTGGGCCACATAGTGAGCTCAGGGCCAGTATGAACTACAAAGCAAGACCCTGTCTCAAAAAAAAAGTAACTAAGACAAATGCCTAAGAGTCTGGCCAAGAAGAAAGCATGTGTGTTGGGAGGGCAAAGAGCAGTGGGCTTGGGCATTTCCAGGCAGATAAGTGGTTGCAAATGATTAAGGAGCTGAGATTCATGCTCCAAGAGCCCTGTTCCACACAAGCTGTGCTGCTTCCTGTATCAACTTATCCTGGCAGAAAAATGTACCTACAACAGCCATCAGTTCCAGTTTCTAAGGAAAAATATCTGACATCTAACCAGGCTCCACCAAGGGCACAAGGATGCTGGACATGCCAGCTAGGTACAGAGGGCAGCCCTAAGGCACTGTCCAGCTGGGGTTCTGATCCCCACACCTGTGGCCTGCTTTTGCCTCAACGTACCCCCCAGTGTAAGCAGCTATTTCTGAAATGTGCGTCAAGAGTCATTACTCAACACACACGTCAGAGGGAAACAGAACATAAAAGGAAATTTATCTTTGGCAGCCTGAAGCCCATAGCTTCATCTTTATTCATATTGCTCATCAGTTTGATCCAATGCTGCTGGAAGCCTGAGCTGACTGGTGCTTTTACAGGAAAACCAGGCACCAGGAAATGAATCACGTCTGCAGTGGGTGGCACCCTGCCCTGCTGGATGGTCCCTGATGAGTTCAGGGGAGGCGCAGCCCTCATTCCATCAGGTCAGGCCCCTGGGTTTGGCGATCACAGGCCCCTCTCCCCAGTATACTGGCCTCCCTGGACTCCCCACTTAGCTTGCCAGGACCTTCTGAGCCCTGCTCCACTTTTGGCCAGTGCTGGGGTCCCTACAGGGTCATTTGTTTTGGCCTCTTGGCTTGATGACTGAGCAGCCCCCTCTTTGTTAGGAGGCAACAGAGGTCAATGCTGTGTTTTAAACTCAGGGCCATAGTTCCTCGGAGGAGTGCAAGACTTGCATTCAAACAATCAAGTGATTTGGGTGCACTGCAGAAGGACCCCTGGAAAAAAGTTGAAAGGTGGGGGTTGTCAGAGCCAGCCTTCGGGGACAGTTTCGGGAGGTAGGGGCACTGGCCCTGCCAAGTTGAATCTGAGCCTAGGGACCAAGGGATATCGACTAAGAACATTTGTCCAAGTGAGCAGAGCAGAGAGAGGCTAGACTCGGGGTGTCCATAGCACTGTCCTGGAGCAGGTGGCAAATGTTAACCTCAAAGCACCGAAAGGCTGTTCACATATACATTGGAAGGTGATTAGAACAGTCCCTTACTTCAGCCCTCAGTTCTTCCTCCTAAGGATTTGAGAACACAAGGGCAGGCACTCTGACAAGCCACCCCCCAAAGGACCCTACTTGTGGCTTTTTGAAAGCCCTTATGTCCTATATCAATTCTCAGTTGATAGGCTATGAGGCACCTTCTCCGAGAATTATCTCTGCCCCACCCTACAAAGGTGCAAAAAACAAACAAACAAACAAACTTCATTAAAACCACAGGCCCTGAGAACACCTGCATTCCTGACACTTGCACCATGGCCAGGTGCAGGCTGTGGCACACCTGCCACGGAGTCGCTGGGAGCCTTGTGAAGACAACTGTCCCTAATGGCCCGTGGCAGCTGCCGCTGCTCTGATCTCTTCCTACTTCTGTGACACATACCTGGAGAGCTGCTGCGCTCAGCTCAGCCCCTGGCACTGCACAAAGGGCGGCCCATCAGAGTTGGGATCCAAACAAGGAGGCTAGTGGTGGGCAAACAAATGGGAAGATGACCATGTCGCCAGCAGCTGGTAGGGCCCCCGGCCTTGCCTCAGCTGAGTCCATACACCCGGGCTCCTGTGTTCAGCTTTCAGAAATGTACATCCCAACCAGAAAAGGTGTACTAGTCTCACACAAATCTACACACAAACATGCATACACAACGCAACGGCAATGGGGCAAGTAATTGAAGCTCACTAGACTTAACATACTTCTTATGCAAAACTCATGGTCTCGGTGATGAGCATGCTGGATGGCAGGCAAAGCGGGCCTGATTAGGTAACAGGGCCAAAAGCTGATAGCCCTTAGAAAACAGACACCCCCTTCCCCATGTGGACTTTCCCCCTTGTGGCTCAGGAGGCTGTTTGAAGCAGAGATAGAAACACAGATTACATGTCATTAGATTTACATACATATACATACTACCTCATTCCAACTCCCAACCAACCTTGCTGACAAGTAAGTTTAATGCTGCTGTCTTTTTTTTTTTTTTTTTGAGACACAGTCTCACTTTGTAGTTCAAGCTAGCCCTGAGCTCACTATGGAGCCCAGGCAAGCCTCGAACTCAGCAATCCTCCTGCCTCTGCCTCCTGAGTGCTGGGATTACAGGTGTGAGCATTCTATGTGGTTACCAGGGATTGAACCAGAGACCTTGCACTTGGCAGGAAGGCGCTGGAACCACTGAGCTAAATCTCCAGCCCAATGCTGCTGTCTTTTATAGATAGCAACCAAGAACCAGAAAGGCTAAGAGCCCAGCAGAAGTTGGGCAAGTGGCAGGACTGTGATTCAAATGTGCCGAGGAGCAGCATCCTGCCCAGACTCCCCGGAGCTCTTTCTCCTGCATCCAGATCTGGGAACAGGGCCTGCCCTTCTCCAGAAGCCTCTTTCAAGCCACTTGGCTCCTTCCTTAGGGGGCGGGAGTGGGGTCATGGAAGGATGGGGACCCATCCAGAGGTATATGTGCTAGCAGGGTAAGAACTCAGGTCCAGAGACACGACGGGGCTCCCAGAGTAACAGTCTATGCACTGAGGCTGCATAAGCTGGGAACAGTCCTGTGACTGAAAAGGTCACCTGCAGGACTCAGTTCCTGGTCCCTGGGAGTAGGTAGTAAGATGCACAAAGATGGGCTTAGGTGTTTGACACAACTTTACTGAAGCCCAACAGACTGACCCTTCCAATCAGTGTCCTTCAGTGTATCAGAGAGAGGAGACCAATGTCCCCTTGACTGTCTGCTCGGGTGAGAGGTCCACAGAGCGGCCAGGAAGCTCCCACTCTCCCAGGCTGATGACCAAGCAGGCCTTTTGTAGCTTGGGTCTCAGCCTTCTTCCCTCCTTTCCTGTTAGCTTACAAGGTCAACATTTAAAATCTGGCAAATTTGGGCGGGAGGGTTAGCTCAGTGGTTCCGGTGCCTGCCTCGCAAGCGCAAGGTCCTGAGTTTGATCCCCGGAAACCACATACAATGCTGGGCGTGGTGGCTCACGCCTGTCATCCCAGCACTCGGGAGGTAGAGGCAGGAGGATTGCTGAGTTCGAGGCTTGCCTGGACTACATAGTGAGCTCAGAGCCAGCCTGAACTACAAAGCAAGACCCTGTCTCAAAAAGAAAAAAAAAAAATCTAGCAAATTTATTTTCAGCTTGTTCTGAAACCTGTTCTGGGCTTCCTACGTTCACACTCACACACAAGGAACCTGAGTCTTATTTACCTCCATAGCTTCCAACGCTGTGGCTGAGTCCTGGCCGCTCTTGACCAAGGCACTAGCCTCTGGGCCGCCTCCCCCTGGTGCAACGAGTTTTTTTCCAAGTCCCGTTCTAAGCTTCATGCCCACAACAACCAACATCCTGAGCCTGCCAAGTTCAGGCCACAGTACAGGGTGTGATGCCAGCAGGGGGATTAAAGGGGACATTGGCCTTGAGGGGCCTGGCAGTCCAAAAGCTCACCCTGTCACTGCTGTCTAGACCCAGCTGCTCAGGTCGCATCCGTGCTTCCAAAAGTGCGTATTCCCGCCACAGCAAAATAAAAGCAAGTCACCATTAGGTCCAGCCTCCCACAAGGAGCAAATCTTACAGACAAGACAACGGAGAAAACCATTCTCAGGGTCAGTGGAAGAAAAGCAGTTTAACATTTAACCAATCCATACATTCTTTCAACTTCAGAATTCACCCTCTAAATCAACCCATTTAAACTGATGGCAAAATCATCCCTGAAACTTTGCATAAAGAACATAACTACTTTGAAAATGACACACTACATCCAAAATAAAAACTAGAAATGAAGACCAACTGTCTGAAACCAGAAAACATACTTTAGACAGTATTCACTTGAAAGGACTGAAAGGATTCTTAAGATAGACCATAGCACCAGTTCCCAGTAAAATAAATGTCTAATATTTACAGCAGCAAATACCCTAAGACTGACTCTATCCTGTTTTGAGGAGAATGTGTCTAGTTAAACATGACTTCTGGACCTAAGCTTGGAGTCTGCATCTTCAGAGGTCTCTGGAACTGAACCGGGCCTTATGAAGCTGTTAACATGACCAGTCGGCAAGCAAAGTTACTAATCTGGCTTATTACAGATCGGAGAGTTAATTCCTAAAAAGGAGTTGTGTCTAATAAATGCTAGTTAAGGGAAATGAGCAGTTACCGTGTCCTTTACGTTGACAGAGTTAAAGAATCTAACTGCACCCAGAGATTCAAATTATGGCAGAAACACTCAAGATAATCGGCAAATTTCGTGGCAAGATCTCCAAGCATCAGGAATGACAGGCGAGAGTCTGGAAGGTTTACCAGGCTTCAACTGAAGAAAGGTGACCGCCCCCTCCCCGCAGTGCAAAGGTGGGGCCTGGACTGGCCTGCCTGACCCCTGGGGCGCTCGCTCAGGATCGCCTTGGGGGAGGGGTGAGCATTCTTAGGGCTGATCCTCCCTGAAACCCAGGCCTCCATTTGGAAGCGTCCTGCTGTGGGCAAAGCCACGGGGCCCTGACGGGGCGAAGCGGCGACGCTGCCGCAGCTCCGGAAGCATGCGGGCCTTGAGGATTCGGGAACACCCCCGCCCTGCCCCCAAGACTACCCAGCCTAAGTGGGTGGGCTAAACACGACCGCAGCTGCCCCTTTTCTTTCCAGAAAGACCTGGTTGTATTTTTTCCCCCTTTGCAGTGGTTAACCCCACAGCCACGTCTCTAGCCACAGTCCCTTTTACAAAACGCGCTGCACGGTAAACTCGCTCGGGAGGCCGGCGTGCACGCCGCTGCGGGGACGGGGTTCCCCCGAGGCTCCCCTCACTCCCCGCGCCGCGAGGGGAAGTGGCACCACAGGCTCGCGGGGACTGATCATGCAGCAGAGCCCGGCGCCGGGCCTCACTCCGGGCCGAGGCCGAGCAGGACTAACCCTTCTTAAATTTATTCAGGCAGCCGGAGCTGCAGAAGGAGCGCACCGAGGCAGCCTCCCAGCAGCCGCGTCCCTTCATCCCGCGGCCGGGCGGGCGGCCTCAGCGCTCGGCGCTACATGGCGCCGGACCCAGCGCTCACGGGACGCGCAGCTCGGCGGGCCGCCCGGCAGAGGCGGCGGGCGCTCGGTCCGTCCGTCCGTCAGTCCGGCGCTGCGTTACCACAATGCACCACTGCCGCCCGCAGCCGGGCCACGGGCCGTTAACCCTGTCGGCGCCGCGGGAGCCGAGGGAGCCCAGCGGACGGAGCTGCAGCGCGGGGCGCCCCCTCCCTGGGAACGCAGCCCCGCGGGCGCCCAGGCGCGGGGTGCGGGCAGGTTGCCCCGTGCCAACGTCACAGGTGAGCTCGAAAATCCGAACGCTGGTGCTGCCCCCTGTTTATTTCAAAGCGAAAGATGCCCTTGAGAGCCAGGGCCGGGCGGGGGTGGGGTGGGATGGGGATGGGGACACCTTAGGGCTTGACGGCGATTCCCGGAAATCGAGGTCACCTCTGGGACCTGATCACCTTCCAGCCTCGCCCACGTCTGAAGTACCTGTGTCTGCCACCTGCAGCCATCTGGCAGCTGGGCTCCCTAAGAGCTGCCACCACAGGGCCGCGGGCATCTGGGGACATCCGGCTCTGCCCAGACCTCTGTGAACACAAGTTCCCTGTGCAGTTGTCTGCGGGACGCAGCCACGGGACCGTGACGGGTCCAAAGCTGAGCTCTCCCTGTCCGCCCGGAACCGGCCCACAGCCCTTCCCCTAGTCCTCCTGCGCCCACCTCAGCAGGGGCAGAGCGTCTCCCCAGCTGCCAGAACTTGGCGTCATCCTGGATTCCTGTCTCAGAGCCACATCCACGCGGCCAGCACATCCCGCGGCCGCAGCTGCGCAGTCAAGCCAGGACCCCACTGTTCCCCACCACTCCCACTGCCGCCGCCCCCAACTCCCTGTGGATTCTTACGAAGTTTCTCATCAGGTTTCCCTGCTTCTGTCTGGACCCTGCAATCCGGGCTAGAACAGCAGCCCTCGCCATCTTGCTCGGCCGTGTTGGATCTTTCCATTCCGCCCTTGGCGGGCCCCACGTCCCCGCAAGCAGATGGCCCATGCCGGTGGCCTCTGCACCTGAGCACTGGGCTTCGCCTCTGTTTCATCTCTGTCCGTGCCCCATCCGACCCCACCACCTCCCGAGAGCACAACCAGTGGGACTTGCCTGACATAATTCATTGAAACTAAATCCACTTTCACCAGTTTAAATTTCAAATCACAACAAAGCTGCTGTGTTTAA
Source organism: Thryonomys swinderianus (assembly GCA_004025085.1). Lineage (NCBI taxonomy): Eukaryota > Metazoa > Chordata > Mammalia > Rodentia > Thryonomyidae > Thryonomys > Thryonomys swinderianus. The sequence goes on from PVIC010048582.1 coordinate 7,472, forward strand.
CATCTAACAGACTCGGCAAGGGCGATGCTGGGTCAATAATTCCCTCCGGGCCTTTGAAGCAACCATTTCTTTCACTTAAAGTATTCATTCTTAGTGATTGTGTGACTCCCCGGCCCAAGGGGTGGAAGATGTTTGACCACTCTGGGCCTTGATTTTTCTAGCTTCAAGATGGAGAGCGTAACTAAGTGGAGACGGTCTCCAGAGAAGGAGGGCTGAGGACTCCAAGCGAGGGGCTGTGTGCTTTACCTGCACTTGCTCAGTTCTCACATGAGAGAATTGTCTGGTAGGTTCTACCACTGTAGTACGTCCCCACGGCTTAACAAGTGAGTTCTGTTCCAGGAGAGCATTCGGAAGTCAGATTTATTCATACGTCCTACAAAGTGATTCGTATACACCTTTGACACAAATATATAATGTAAAGCACAAAAACCCCTCAAATTGGAGTTCCATTTGTATCTGTGAAAGTTCACAATTTAAATCTTTGAAAACCAGGGACTTGCTGTACTGACTTTTACAGAGAAGGACAGTAGTCTTACTGAGGTGCAGTCCCACCCAGGAAACCCTCCTGTTCTGAGAGGCCACACTGAACTCTGCTCTATGCATCCCTGACCAACCAGAGGCATTACGGAAAAAAAAAAAAAAAAAAAAAATATATATATATATATATATATATACACACACACACACACACACACGTGTGTGTGTGTGTGTGTGTATGGGGAAGATGGCTGAGGTAGTTTTTTTTGTTGTTGTTTTTTGTTTTGTTTTGTTTTTTGAGACAGGGTCTCACTTTGTAGTTCAGGCTGGCCCTGAGCTCACTATGTAGTCCAGGCAAGCCTTGAACTCAACAATCCTGCTGCCTCAGCCTCTTGAGTGCTGGGATTACAGGCATGAGCCACCACACCGGGCACTGTGGTACGTGGTATTGATTGTTGGTGGGCATGAGTCACCATGCCTAGCACTGTATATGGTTACCGAGGATCAAACTCAGGACCTTGGGCTTGCAAGGCAGGCATTGGAACCACTGAGCCAAATCTCCGGCCCGACTGAGTTAGTCTTGAGTGCTTTGGGCAAATATTCAGAAGCCCATATGCAATCTTTTCATCTTTCTTTTTTTCTTTTTAGACAGGGTCTCACTTTGTAGTTCAGGCTGACCCTGTGCTCACTATGTAGCCCAGGCAAGCCTCGAACTCAGCAATCCTTCTGTCTCTGCCTCTCGTGCTGGGATTACAGGCGTGAGCCATCACGCCCCAGACTGTGGTAAGTGGTATTGATTGCTGGTGGGTGTGAGTCACCACACCCAGCATTCTATGTGGTCACGGGATCGAACTCAGGACCTTGTGCTTACGAGGCAGGTGCCGGAACCACTGAGCTAAATCTCAGGCCCTGGTTTTTTTTTTTTTTTGAGGCAGGGACTCGCTTTGTAGTTCAGGCTGGCCCTGAGCTCACTATGGAGCCCAGGCAAGCCTTGAATTCAGCAATCCTCCTGCCTCTGCCTCCCGAGTGCTAGGTTTATAGGCGTGAGCCACCACAGCTGGCTCTTTTCTTTTTTTTTTGAGACAGATGTCTCACTGTATTCCCTAGGCTGGCCTGGAACTCCTGGACTCGAGCCGTCCTCCTTTAGCCTTTCAAGGGGCTGGGACAGCAGGTATCCTGTTCCCCAACACCTGGCTTATAGGCAACCTTTTCAGGATTTGTACATAAGGGAATAAATCAATAAGCAGATACTATGACTATTACAAAATCTGGAAGAGTCTTTTTGACACAGAGCTGTTCCCTCCATCCCAGGAGCCAAGAAAAGCGAGGGCAGGAAACTCAATACCGCATCCCCATCTTCACAGATAGTGACCTGTCATCACTGAGGCTGTCTCCTATCCCTGCCGTCCATCCTCCCTGGCTTAACCTGTGGACCTGAGAAGTCAGGGGAAAAATAAAACAAATCCAGGAAGAGAAAAGTAAAACAATAAAAAAAATATATATACAAAAGAAAATTACATTGTATATTGTTTTGATATGTGTCCCCCAAAGTTCGTGTATTAAAAGTTGGGGGCCAAGGGATGATGCCATTGGCAAGTGGTGAAAACTCGAGGAAAGGGGCCTAGCTGGAAGAAGTAGGTTCCTGGGAGAATGGCTTTGAGGGTGTGTTTTGTCCCTGGCCCCCTGTCTTTCTCTGTCTCTTGGCTGCCATGCGCACTATCTGGCCTTGTCTTACTTAGGTCTCCAGTGATTAGACCAAGGGACCATGGTGTGAAGCCTCTGAAACCACAAGCCAATAAATCTTAACTTGCTCTGTTGATTCTCTCATGTATTTTGTCATAGTAAAACACTGTTAATAGTTTGTGTCTAAATGTTTCCCCAAGCCTCATGTCACGGGTAGTCACAGGTGGGGTTTTTCAGAGGTGGCAGGATCTAGAGTGTGTGATGCTAGGATTAAAGGTGGGTGGTTAGCAAAATAGTCCACTGATTAGTTTGGTATAGTTCTGAGTAGAATTAAGGGTATTCTATCTTGGGTGCCAGCGCTAGCTGCATTATGGGCAGGTAGCTTGGCTACAATACAAAAGGACAGAGAGAACCTGTGGCTTGTCACTTAGATGAGGCAAAAGCTTGGATGCTTTTGCTGCCTTCTACCTGCCATGATCTGTTTCTCTTCTGTGGTGCCCTTTTGCCACGCCACCCTGCCTTGTAGTCACCCAATTAGGGAGTGAAACTTCTACAAATTGGAGCCAGAATAAATCTTTCCTCCTTTAACTTTGGGTATCAGGTATTTTTCAGCAATGAGAAAAAGACATACATCCACTAAAGTATTAACACACCTACTCACACTATTTTCCCTGTATATATGATTATTTTGCAGTGTCACATTAAAAAAAATATTAGATTCTGCTCATATGAAATATTTGAAAGTCCACAGCCTTGCTAACCAAACAGGAAGCCAGCTAAAGATAACTGCTAGGTAACTTCAGCTTCTCTGCCAGGTACTCTGAGCCTGTACATCTGAACTCACATAAAGGGGATCACTTCTAAGTTCATGTCCAAGTCTTTGTTTCCTCTCATACCTATACAAGTCTCTTTCCTTGTCATATCCTACTTGGGCTGCGCTGATTCCAACCTTCTTTTGCCACACAGTTAATCTGAGCCTGTTTCCACTGTATTCTCTCTTTTGGTCAGTAATATGGCACCCACACCCACTCAATCGAAGTTCATACCTACATATATGGATGTGCATATCTGTGTGTATGAGCACGTGCACACATATTGTCTATTCCAGTGCTATGTGCCACAGAAACAGGACCTTCAGGCACTAAGATTAGCGCCTGAAGCTAGTGTAAGGCCTCTGAGGCCACATGGAAGTACAGAAAGAATCATAGCATGTCCACAACCTGTACCCTAGTATGATAAACTGAATTCACCACATGTGAACAATGAGAAAAGAAAAACATACTGCACCCAACTCCATCCACTGCAAAAACCTAGAACCAGGGCTGGAGATTTGGCTCAAGTGGTACCGCACCTACCTTAGAACCACAGGGGCCTGAGATCGATCCCTGGTACACCAAAAAACAAACAAAAAAAACCTAGAACCAATCTAAGGGTGCAATAGCAGGTGAATGGTTATTTTATCAATTTCATGAATATCATGCAGCCATCTAGACTTATATAAGTGATGGTTCCATAAAAAGATAAGAATCTGTGCTTAAAACAAAAACGTTGGGCCCAGTTGTGGTAGCTCATGCCTGTAATCCCAGGACCCAGGAGGCTGAGGGAAGAGGATTGCTTCAAGTTTGAGCCTGGGCCACAGAGTGAATTCAGAGCCAGCCTGGACTACAAAGTGAGACCTCGTCTCCAAACAAAACAAAACAAAAATCCTGGGGTAAAAGGCAAATCACAAAACATATTTATAATTGAGTGAAAAATACATACACAGATGCTAAAGTAATCAAACTACTGGTGATTTCCTCAAGTCTGAGCTTCTGCAGCGTTCAGACTGCTGTCTTTTACAGTGCACCCTCCTGGGGATTCCCATTTACTTGTCTATCTGCCATACAAGACTGTGAGTGCCTTGAAAATAGACGCTGTGGCCTTTTCTCACTAGTCTCAGCCTGCAGTGTGGCCCGGAGCAGTGAATGAATCAGCACGGGAATGACAGAGCCATTACTGGAGTAATGAATGGATTGATGAAAGCAGCTTCACCATTGGTCAAGAGCCCCTTCTCCCCTCTGCACCCTGCCCAGCCCTTGAATGAAGGGGACCTAAGGGGACTGGGCTGGGAGTCCTGGAGAGCAAGATGTGATGGTGGATTCCTCACCTGAACTGGCCATAGTCCTTAACTGCCGCAGGACTTAGGTATCTGTGGTTCCCCTTCTGAGCCTTAGGCTCTCTGTTAAAGAAGGGGTGGGACCCACAGAGGGGAGGTATTGACTTTCTCCAACTCGGTCTGCCCAAACAAGTTCCTCAAGGGTTTAGCGCGCATGCGTGTTTCCTGTGGCGGAATCTTAAGAATGAAGCGCTTGAAAGCAGCAGTGTTCTAAGAATAGCCGTGCCGAGGTACTGACTGCCATCCTCATTAATAAATGATCCTGCACTGAAGCCAAAGAATTAATTTGAGAGCAATTTAAGATAATGGGTTGCTAGGCAATTAAAATAAACTTCCGAGGGAACATCCCCCCCCCCTCAATTTATCGTTATTTTAGGTTTTTAAAAATGGGATCAGGGAGAGTGTACTATTCAAATCGGTTTGAAAAACGGCATGCTGCCTTGGGCAGATTCTGTCCACAGGGACCCTCTGCTAGGGACACCAGAAGAGGTGAAGCTGCCTCTTAGAGATGAGCCTCAGGGGTTTCGTCCTGGTGAGAGTCAAGGTAACACCCAAGCCTGGGATCATGCTCTGCACCGTGGAGGGCAGGCCTACCAGGCAGCTCCAGGGGTCCTGGGCCTCTTCCCAGCCTCAGTGCACCGCATCTGCCAGTCATTGGTGGCTGGACTATTATTTTCCCAGTAAATCCCTCATTGTGGTCAAGGACCTGCAGTCCCCAAGCGACTGCTGTCCGTTTGTTTAGTCTTCAATTCTTTAAAAAAAAAAAAGAGGGCTGGGGATTTAGCTCAAGTGGTACCATGCCTACCTTGGAAGCACAAGGACCCGAGTTCAAACCCGGGTACCTCAGGAAAAAAAAGTGACAACAAAAGAAGTGAAAAATATAAATGTGGTGCAGAACATTCCTTCTCCCTTGTTGGTTATTAAAACAACACAGAGTAACTGCCTTGACGTATCCTTTTAAGCCTATAACTACTAATGCCGGGGAGGACAGCAGAACTGCGTGCGCCTGGTTGCTGATATCGTGGCATTTTGGTGTCCTTGTTTCCTAAAGTGACATCAGAGTGGACTGAAGGACCATGCTGCTGCTCCTGCCCTTAACTCAGTAATCTCACTCCTCAGATCTTCCATTAGGAGACAATTCAAGAAAAGCAAGACACTTTGTTTGTAGTACAGAAACTTTCACTGAATCATTATCTGTTACAGTGCAAGTGGAAAGTTCAAGTCTGTGGAATATTAGGTAGCCATTAAAAATGATCATTATTAACAATTATAGACTGGGGTTAACAAAAAAAGGCAGAGTATGAAATGCTAGGCTCAGTATGATGTCACACTCCTACTAAAAGATGGGAAATAAAAGTGCATGTCAAGAGGGAAGGTGGGGAGAACTCACAAAAACCAGAAGATCTGAGTGGGCAATGTCCTTGGTATTGTTGTTGTTTGTTTTTTGAGACAGGATCTCTCTCTCTTTCTGAATTTCAGGCTGGACTTGAACTCACTGTGTACTCCATGTTGGCCTCAAACTCATGGCAATCCTTCTGCCTCGGCCTCCCAAATGGGAGATTATGGGCATGTACCACCACACCCAATCAATTTCCTATATTCTACATGCAGGTACTCTTCTTTGGTTATTTTGTTTTGCTTTTTG
>PVIC010048583.1:0-13451 GCA_004025085.1 Thryonomys swinderianus
TTTTTTTTTTTTTTTTTTTTTTTTTTTTTTTTGAGACAGGGTCTCGCTTTGTAGTTCAGGCTGGCCCTCAGCTCACTGTGTAGCCCAGGCAGGCCTCGAACTCAGCAATCCTCCTGTCTCTGCCTCCTGAGTGCTGGGATTACAGGCATGAGCCACCAGGCCTGGCACTGTGCTATGTGGTATTGATTGCTGGTGGGCATGAGTCACCACGCCCAGCATTGTATGTGGTTACCAGGATTGAACTCAGGACCTTGTGCTTGTGAGGCAGGCTCCAGAACCACTGAGCTAAATCTCCGGCCCTGGATCCTGTTTCTTGATTCATTCTGCTACTCTGTTTTTTTGAATTGGTAAATCAAGACCATTTACATTGACGTGTATTATCGATATGTATTTGTGCTAGCTACTTTTCTCTTGTTGCTGAGGTAAAATACCCAATTCCCAAAGTTAAAAGGGAAGTTTATTTGGCTTAGATTTCATAGAGGTTTCAGTCCATAATCAGCTAGCTCCAAGGCAGGGATAATAAATAGCCATTGCAGTTGAGAAACAACATGGTGCAGTCAAGGTTGCAAAGAAGTAAGGGAGAGAGTTTAAGGGCATTATTCTGTCCCTTTTATCTTTTTCAGACAATTGGGGCTAGGATGATGCCAAACTAATCACTTGCAAGTAGTGTTTTAGTCACTACTTTAGTCAAATGCCTTTAACCCTAGCATCACATTCCAGATTCAACTGCCTCTGAAAAAGTCCCAGTTTATCTGCATGAGGCTCTGGGAGGACATCTAAACACAGACTATAACATTCTTCCCAGGGCCCCAAGACTCATATACATATCCCTTTATGCAAAGAAGCATTTAGTCCATTTCTAAATGTTACTAAAGGTCCGAATAGTTTCAGCACTACTTAAAAGTCCAAGTGTAAAGTTTCCTCTAAGATTTAAGGAAAAGTGTTAGCTACAAGCCTCTGTACAAATGGAAAAGAAAGTTAAACACTTCCATCATTCAGTGGCACAAGACAGGCCTTTCCATTCCAAAAGTTACAAACAGGAAAATACAAAAGAATGGGACCATGTCACAAAGTCCAGTAGGGCAAACATTAAATCTCAAAAGTCCACTTCCAGTATCTGAGACAATCTATGGCAAGTTGTGAACTCCAAATGGGTTGGGTGGCCCCCCCACCGTGGAAGTTCTGGTGGTTGTAACTCCCATGGATTTATTCTTGGCCCGGCTCTGTTCTCTCTGTGCAGTTATCCTCAGCTGATCCACGTTCCTGGCTTCTCCAAACCTCTGGTATCTCCACTACACCTTCAACTTCACACTCACAGCTTCACACACCACCCTGTCAGTGGCACAGTGAATGGCTTTTAGGCCTTCTTCTGAAGTCGAGGTGGAAGACTTCCTGATCTCACAACTCTTGGATTCTGCATGTGCCTAAAACCACTGCCTCGTACATATTGCCAAGGTCTACTGTTATTTGGAGCAGTAGTAGCCAGTGTTCCCTCTCTCTTAGCTGTAGGGGTCCATTGCTTAGGAACCAAATCCCAAGAAACAACTTCCCTGAGCTGCCATTTTGGAACAACTTCTATAGGCTGCTGGCATTTTAGAATATGGTGATGGTCCTGCGATTCTGGAACATGGTGCTCTAGAGCTTTCTTCTCAAAGCAACATCTTTCACCTTGACAACTCTGAGACTGCAAAGAGTGGAGGCCTGCTGCTTCCCGTGATGGCCTGTAGCCATCTTTTCTATCTTCCTGTTCCACCTCAGCAATCAAGATCTCCTCTGCTCTATCTTTGCAGTGCACAGTTTTATTGAAGCTTGCTTTCTGGCCAACCTCAAAATGTTTTACATCATTCTTCTGGGCTTCTTGCTCTTGATTCATAACATAGATCTGGCTAAGAGCTCCCAACAGTACCCATGCTACTGCCTCAATATTTGAATGGGATCAGACACAGTTGCTGTGTTGTAAGGAGAGAATTCTTACCAGTTATATCAACACCAACAGATCCAATCATATATCATTTACATTTATTAAAACTTCTTTTATCAATAGTATATGAAGATTAATATAGTACTACTGACAGACTTGCATGTAGTGAGTTGGTGAAGGAAAAGGGAAGGAAATGGGGTAGGTCAGAAGGAAGAAAAGAAAAGAGAAATAATAATGAGAGGAAATCAATCTCTGTTCATGCTATTTTTATACGTTGAGTACAGGAGTGGTGGAGAGGAGATTTGAGTAAATATGGGATACAGCATGAAGGAAGTATTGAAAATTGAGGGAAATTATGAGAAATACAGCTTTGAATACACAATTTTGTGGGGTTTCCCTGACTTACCCGTGAATCTTGCTACTTAAAGCACTGGATGATTCTTTTCTACTTGCATAAGAACAGACATCTTCCACATAAATACTAGATGAAAGTGCAAAAGGAAAAAATGGAAGACAAGTACAAATTCCCAATGTTAAATGAAATCATAATTTATACCTAAAATGTACCAATAAATTTAATGAATAAAAAATAAGAAAAAAAGTAACAGGAAACAATCACACAAAACACACACATGACCCACGCAGTTGCAAAAAGACAAAATTAAGGCAACCTTACAGTCCTGTTTATATTGCAATCAGAGAGTTCACCCAGTAAGCTGTTCCCTCCATGATACAAGTGGGGAAACTTAAACCTGTAAGGGAGTCTGGGCAGATTTGTGGGTATAACTCCCATTCCTCCAACCTCCTTGGAACATCACTATAATCAGAACATGCTCTTCATCTCATCCTCAGGATATGGATAGCTCCTGCTAGTCTCCAAACTGGTCCCCCTCTATGATCTGTTCAGTTGTGTACATAGAGTGTGGAGTGTGGAGTGTGGAGGCTTTGCTATCTGAAAAGACTTCTGAGCTACCACCCCATTCCATGCTGTTCTCTGGACATGACTAGTTGGAGGCTTTTGCCTCATTTTAAGTTACACTGGGGAGCGTGTAGTGTTGTAGACTCAGTCACTAGTTTTCTGCTGATTTCTGAATGGTTCTTCCGTATCTCTGCTCTTTACCATGCATACCAAACCCTGTGTCTGCTTTTGTTTTTTCTTTATACAAGCCTTCAGATAAATGCACTGCAAGTGACTCTGGCTAAAATATCCCTCTCCAGCTGTCTGCTTATTCTGTTTCTTACTTTGCTCAATGCAAAGTGCCAGTGTCCAGCTCTTTAATTTGGTAGTGTCTCAAGGTCTGTTGTGTTTAGTCGCCCTTGTGTGAGGGTGGTGGGGGACCCAGGGCAGGTGCCTGGTGGTGGATGGTAGGTAGTGAGTAGCATACCCCCGTAGTACAACTTCCCTAGTGTTTGGGAGATGACTGAGGGCAGGCCTGTTTATCTTCTTAGGATCAGTTGCTCTCTACTCATGTAACCCCGAAACTGTACGTTTCTCTAATTTGTGTCCACAATCCGGATTGTGCACTTCTTTTCAACTTTCTCATGGGTATGATGGTTACTTTTCAGTCTCTTTAGTTTCTCTGGTGCTCTGGCCTGAAACTGTCTCTTTTGCTGTGTTTCTTTTCCTGGTGGGGAGGGTACAAAGGTTAGGAGTCTATTTCAGGTGTTTGGCCAAATCTGTGGTTCCTGGGGTACCATAGTCCAGGGGCTGTCCACTTTCCCTTTCTAAGTCTCCTTTATTCTGGAATTTGATCTGGTAGGTTTCTCCTTCAATTTACTCTCCTTTATCTAGTTTTCTTTGCTGTATCTTTCCATGTATAGTTTTCCAGAAGGCATCTTTAGAGAATCCATTCTGCAGTGCTGCCCCTGGTTGGCTGTGGTGAAAATGGATCCTATAGTTGTTTCAATCACACATTACCTTCTTTTATATTTTCAGATGGTCTTTGTTTATATACACACATAATGTATATATAAATGCATATATGAGATATGACCAAATACAATTAATATGAAAAATTGTTATACTTAATCTTCTTGCTTTTACCATTTTTCCTACATTTAGCTCTGCCTGGATATATTTTGTCAAGTTCTATTTAGTAACCATTAATTCTCCTAAGTATTTGTTTCTTTTCCCTTTGAGGTTGATTATTTCCATATATGTTTTGTTTGCTAAAATACAAAAGGATATGAATCACTTATGAGTGGAAGCATTTAATTCATTCCTATCGGGGAAACATATATTGATGTGGCCAGCATATGGAGGATAGTTGCTTTGTAAATCGTCCATCTGAACAAGAAATAAACTATTATTGTGCCAGGGTTTTGAAGTTATGCAGTATAACCTCACTGATGTGTTAAAAATTCTAGCTGAGCATGGTGGTTCACACTTGAAATCCCAGCACTCGGGAGGCAGAGGCAGGAGGATTTCTGAGTTCGAGGCTTGCCTGAGCTACATAGTGAGCTCAGGGCCAGCCTGAACTACAATGCGAGACCCTGTCTTAAAAAAAAAAAATTCTAGAGAAACATTTCTAGTTTTTACAGGATGAGAGAGAATAATTTTCCAGTTTTGCAAGGTAATGAGGTGATCTGAAGAATGTAAATCCAGTGTCTCAGCCATTCCGATAATTTTAGTTCCACTGATATTTCTGTCTTCAGTGGATTGATTGCTGGGCTTCTGTGGTGAGAATCGGCTTGCTCCTGGGCTTCCTCCATGCCAGACGTTTGAATTTTACACTTCTTAGTTATCATTTTCCCATAACTTTTCCTGCTTTTCCATTTTTGTTACTATCATTTTCTTTCTCCTTTCTGTTTGTGTTTATGTGTCTTTTATTCCTCTTTACTCTGATTTAAATACGGTTTATAGAAAGGAACTGGGACAAATACCAGTTATTTAACAGACTGACTTATTTATCAATAGTACTTATTATGTTAGTGACTTGACCAAGTTATTTAGTATATATGGTTCTTAGTTTTTTAATCTATGATACTAAATTATTTGAATGATCATTTGCATCAGTTTATCTCTAAACTTTGCAATGTTCTTGTTTTTATTTTTGGATAAATTTAAAGCAATAATTTTTTATTCTTTTATATTTTGAGAACTCAGATATTTTAGGAGTTACTACATAAAAACATACTTCATTAGTGACAGATGCATGGATTGCTTATGACAGGTTATAAGTCTTTGAAAGTACAGAATGTAATTTTTACATTTTAATTTATTCACTAGTATTTATATGTTCTGTTATACTAAATAAATGGTTGCTGTGTCACTTAAGAATTTTTCTCTCCAGTTTTTATCATTTATACATGGCTTTCAAGTTTCAGTAGATTATGGCATTGAAGTCTTGACATTAACACATTTTAGTATTTATTTGCAATGAGGTTTATATTCTTAAGTCTTTTAAAATGATTTTTGAAAGTCACAATATTGTTCATTCAGAATTTAGATATGTGCTTACATATAAATGTAAAAGCACTGTCAAGGAGTCTTGAATTACAGAAACATTCAAGCTGTTCATTTGCTTTAGAAAAACTTTTGTGAGTCAGGAACTGGGAGTTATGATGAAGTGTGTACTACAAAGTCAGGTGTACATAATTGGTGGTTGTACCTCAACATTTTAAAAACTTTTCCTTATGAATTAATATAAATCCAAAAAAACTGAGTAAATATTAAACTGGATATTCAAATTGCATAATCTAAATTCTAAATTTACTGTTATGTAGCTTTGAGAGACAAATTTGAACATACTTATATTTACTATTTTTAATAGCAAATAAAAATAAATATCAGAAATAGAAAACAATATGTTAGCTGCAGTAGTATTTCTGAATCCTAGAAATCTTCCCACATCTATTTTCACGTTTGAAATGCAATTGAACAAATATTTTTAAATTATAAAGGGAAAGATTTAAGGAAGAAAATCTTCCTGGAAAGATTATGATGTAGATGAGAGGCAAATAAATCCATTTCCTGGATTTATTTATAATTATGGCATTAGATTGTTCCTGATTAGGAAACTTGTGTGGAGGCTTACTTATTTATAATTGCAAACTTACTACCGGTCTGGTATGATCCTAAAATGTACTTTTTTTTTTATCTTTATGAGAAAACTAAAGTACCAAGACATTAAGTAAATTACTATTTAGAAAGTCATTGGTGGTTCTGTTACTTGATCCCAGTCAGTCTAGTACCCTAGGCCCATTGAAAGAAATATACATACAAAATCTATATGTGATAAAATATTAAAATCAGAAATTATTAAAATATTAAAAATGGAAATAAATACTATCTCTTATCTGAAGCAATCTGACCTCACAGTTGCTCAGTTAATTGGGAAAGTCATTTAAAAGTGAATCAATAATGGTACATACACAGTTCACTGCTTATAAATATATATTTCTCTAATCTTTGTATACAGGCCTAAGATTTTGTTTTTGGTATTGTTCTGATGATAGGAACTCCATGTTGTCTTTTTTGCATAATTAGTAAGCACAAGACCTGTCTACATTTTTTTCTAAAAAGTTGAGAATTTTAATATTTTAATTCAATTTTTATTTTTAAATTAAAAGTTAAACATTCTTGTTAAGGAAAGTATGTACAGGATCCTTCTCAATCACTGTAAATTTAGTGTTCTGCAGTTGTCAATTTGTACTTAACCAAACTTACATATACTTGCCTTTACTGTAAGATTTCAGTAAGCATCCCACTTTGCTTTTTTATAAATGTTCCCCTTTCACATGTGGATTCCATTTTCAGTGGTCTTTTCAATTTATGTAACAGCAAAGTAATCACAGTGACAAGTGCAGTTGACATAGACCTTCTATCAGACAAAGCAGAGTGGTTAGGAAACCATACAACTTGACTAGTGGTGGCAGAGCTTCAGGGCACTCTTAAGAACAGTCTCTTAATTTTGAGCAGCGAGCATTTTCAGAGTGTTTTACAGAGGATAGAAAAATACTACTTTATCTTATAGTTTAGTTAAGGGGAAAATGAAATGGTTTTAAATGCTGCTAGTATTTATATATATTGAAGACTTGAAAGCAGGACCTTGATGAGATATTTGTTTGCCTGTGTTCATAATAGGATTATTTACAGTACCCTAAAAGTAGAAGCAACCTAACTGACCATTGGCAGATGAATGCAAAAACACAATGTGCTAAAAAATGCAATGGCAGACTGGGGGCAAGTGCAAGGTCCATGGTTCAATCCCAGTAATACAACAATATTGGGTGTCGTGACGTATGCCCACCAGCAGTCAGTACCACATACCACAGTGCCAGGCATGGTGAGTCATGCCTGTAATCCCAGCACTCAGGAGGCAGACGCAGGGGGACTGCAGTGAGTTTGAGGCTTGCTTGGGCTACATAGTGAGTTCAGGGCTGGCCTGAACTATAAAGCGAGACCCTCTCTCAAAAAACTTTAAAAAAAGCAATGGAATTATTTTTTAGTGTTAAAAAGGAAGGAAATCCTATCATGTGCCACAACATAGATGAATCTTGAGTACATTATGCTAAGTGAAATAAGCCAGTCATAAATTACTATATGATTCCATTCATATGAAGTATCTAAAGCAAATTTATAATAAAAGTAAAATGGTGATTATGAGGGATAGGGGAGTCAGGAAAAGGGGAACTGTTCAGAGTATAAAGTTTATCATTGGAAAGGTAATTTCAGTTTTGTAAAGTGAAAGTTTTAAACATCTGATACACAGAAATCAACTTCTGAAATTGTATGTCCAGTTAAATCCAGTAAAGATGGTAAATTTTATATTTTTATGTGCCAGAATAACAGAAAATAACTTACTGTTATTTTTTTCTTTTTGCTGACCCAGGCATTTTGTTAAAATTTGGGAAATATAAAATTATATATTAAATATTATTAAATCAAATAAAAAATTATAAAAATATGAGACAAAATTAAAATTTTATTAAAATATAAAAATGTATCAAGAAAAGTTATTCATAAATACATTTTCTCTAGTATAATTTTTGTTAATATTTTGGTATATATCTTTCTATTATTTTATGCATATACATGAGTGTGCTTTTGTATATGTGTGTATACATTTGTATTTTAACTAAAATGAAAGATGTATACTCTTTATCCTCACTTTTTGTAAAGCAATGAGTTGTTTATTGAGAATTTCTTTCCATATCCTTACATTGTCCTCATGGCAGAATGTTCTTCACAAATGAGATGTAGTGTAACAACTATAATTACTTTTATTTTCTCTATTGATGGGCATAATAGTCTTTCCCAGTTTTACTTCTTATAAACAAACCTGGAATTAAATCATTTATATATATATATATATATATATATATATATATATATATATATATATATATATATATATATATCTTTGGTCAGAAAACAGTGGAATAATATTTTCAAAATTTCAAGAGAAATTATTTTCAGCCTGGAATTTTATGTATCACTAAAATGTCATTCAGCTGTGAGGACAGATTAAAGTCATTTTCTGCCTTTGACTACAGGGTGATTCATCAGGGTTCTTGCCAAGATACCTGTCTCTTCGTCTTGGAAATTCTAGTCAATTGTGGGAAGTAACTTTCTTTTCTCTATAAATTATTCAGTCTGAGATACTCTGACGTAGCAACACAAAATAGGCTAAGTCATGTTAAAAGGTGTTATAAATGGGTATTAACTATTATTGATGAAGAACCACTCCAAAGTTTAGTGGCTTAAACAACTATTAATTTTTTTCACAATGAGTCCTACAGATTAGTTAGGTGATAATGTTATCTGGGCTGCTCCTAACGAGTGGTGTCTGGATAAGGCAGACTGGTAATACAGAAAGGAGAAATGTAGAAGTGCTTTGTTTAAGCCTTAGGCTACATTAAGTCTCAGTGCTAAAATAAGTCAAATGGTTCAATATCTGAGTAATATCAAAAGGTATGAACATGGGAAGGCCATTTAGCTACTAATAATGTGGCCTATTAATTATAGAAGAATAAAGAGAGAAAAGGGTTATGTATATATTACAGTATAGGAAAAAGATGGTTGGGAAAGGCTTTTCTGAGGAATGAATGAATGAATGAATGAACAACTACAAACATTCTATAGTTCAGATTAGAAAGATAGTGAAGTAATGAGGCATTGTGTTAGTCAGTTTTCCTGAATGAAGCCTGTTTGTCTCCTGTGATGACAGAGGAGGAAGTGCAAAGACAGAAGGAGTCATTTAGAGGGAGCAAGTAAAATAAGAGGGGTACTGAGTGATTCCAAACAGGTCGCTGTTAGGCCAAACTCCTTCAGATTTGATTAAATGAGCCTACCTGGGACTCCTTGCCTTGCTTCTCAATATACCTATGAAGAAAACTGTATAGAAATCCTAAAACAAGGAAGCAGAAGTTTATAAAATGCCATTATGGTTTGTTTTTTGTTATTGCACTTGTGACAGTAATAGTAATAATAGAAGCCATCATAATTTAATAGAAGCTTTAAGAAAATAAGCACCAAACATTTGTAAAAGCCATGCCTAGGCCTTGTACACAATTAATACTTGCACTGATTCTGTAAAGCAGGTATTATCTTTGTTTTGCAAGTGTAGAGATTGTGAGTTTACTACCTAAACTAAAAAAGGTAGTACACATTAGAATTATGATTTGAAATTTGGTATGTTTCACTTCAAAGTCTGCAGTATTTTTCAGTATGTCTTGATGACGATAAGAGTGTGTAACCCTCAGAAGTGCCAACTGGAAGAAAACATAATTTTAGATGGGTAAAACCTTTCTTGACCATCATAGGAGGACATGTGCTGTGATGGGTTGCCATCATGGGTTGCTTTATGGTGATTTTTTGAATATTGACATAGACAAGCCTTTGAAAATCTTTTGCACTTGGCCTAGATTTATATCATTTATGCAAAATGATAAACTTGCAGGAATGTTTTCATTGCATGCAAATTAATGCTTTTTCATGTAGCAGAAGAATGACATAGAGTTTGGATAAATTTTTATTATACCATAGAATTTCATTATACCTAACACTGTTGTCTTCAATGGCAGAGTTACAATTAAGTTTATAACTGCCACTAGTTATGTACATGTAAAAGGTATTCTCAATGTTTTATCATATTTTCTGTAACCATTATAAGATCAAATATGTAAATATGCTGTAGAATAGTAATTGCATTTCAAATTTGAATTTGTCTTATGCAATTATTTCATCCAAGTTTCATTAAGGAGAACAGTTTCTATAGCAACTACAATATCATTAAATATCTTTAGTATCGCTGAGATACAGAATGTCTTTGTTAAAAAGGTGTAATCTATAGCTGGTAGATTTCTGTGCAGGTTTAAATGTTTACAAAATATTTCTTCTGTATTTATTTTTTCAGTTTTTATGAATTTCATTCTTTTTCTATTCTGCTATTTTTTTACTTTAAAATTTTAAAGCATATGTATTTAAAAATAAAATGTCAAAAGAATTCAATGAAGAGGTGCATATTGGAGGCGATAGTAGGAATAAGTGTGAACTTCTTTCTGAATGAACTCCATTAGCACACATGTTACTTCTAAGAGGAAATTTGTTAGTTTGTCTCTGGAGATGTCCTATTAGGGTCATGAAAACCTTTTCTAGAAAAAGATGATGATATATCATAGAATGAGGAGAGCTGTGTTAAGTCAAAATAGAATGCTGGCTCAGTATCAGATTCCTGCTCCAAGTGTTTATTAATACTTTGATTTTAAAATGCACACTAAGTGATGTACAGTGCTCTTTCTACTTCCAGCCAAAAAAGACTTATTTACACAATTGAAAGTAAATATTACTCTTTGAAATGTTTTCTTTGAGGTTCTCTTAAATTTACCTCCATTGTATCATTAGACTTGTCTAAGTTATACTCAATCATTGCTAAAATTTTCCTTAAAGTTTGTATCTGTCATTTTTTTGTAAGGCCTTTTTCAATGGCCTAGTCTCACTATGTATTTTATACATTAATGTTTTATCATAAATCATTTTTTCCTTAATTGTTTTCAGTGAGCTTTCTCTAACTTGTCTATGTGGTTCTGTTACTATGACACTAAATTAAAGGAATGAAATTTTTATGTCCCATGGTTCTCCTAATTTTCTTTTTCTTTCTTTCTTTTTTTTTTTTTTTGAGACAGGGTCTCACTTTGTAGTTCAGGCCATCCCTGAGCTCACTGTGTAGCCCAGGAAAGCCTCAAACTCAGCAGTCCTCCTGCTTCTGCCTCTCGGGTGCTGGGATTACAGGTGTGAGCCATCACGCCTGGCACTCCTAATATTCTTTTTCAGAAACCAGTGAAATGTCAAACTTATTTTAAGGTCCACTTTAGTTGTCATTGTGAGATATAGTCTTAGAAATAATATAAAGGAGTTGAAAAGTTTTTGTACAATTAACAGTAATAAAAAGGAAGTTGTCCTTTTTTCTTTCATGAGTTGTTATACTCAAGTATTTTTTCAGTATTCCTGCAGATAATCATTATTTGTATCTTCATTGTGTAGTATCTTTTTTCCCAGTCCATTCCAAACACAGTATGGAGAAAATTCAATAAAATCATGTTATAGTCTTAAAACACAAACACACACACACACACACACACACACACACACACAGGCACATCCTCATCCTCTTTATGTAATGACCTTATAAATGCAGGATGAAAATATGAATGATTGGGCTATTCTTTTCATATGGTACTAGAATGTTTAAAACATTTTTAATATGGTACTAGAATTTTTTAAAATATTATTTTCCCTATTATTCTAACATTCTAATACCCATATTTATATACTCTAGATGCTTGCCGTTCAAAAAACTTTTCTATAATGATGTAAATGTTTTATTCTATTTGCATTGTCCAGCATGGTAGCTGTTAGCCATCTGTACCCGTTGAAAAGTGACTAGCATGGCTGAGGAATTTAATTTTAAATTTAAACAGTCATAGGTAGTGGCTACCATCTCAGGCAGCACAATTCTAAATGAACGAATGAATGCTATCCGTTTATTTGCTGGCCTGTTAAACCAGTGGTGATTTTTATAGTTGTCAAGGAGGGTCACTTTATGAAGAATTGTGATAAGAGCTAAATGGAAAGTAAAAACTAGAATGTTTTTAGCTTGGCATGCTGTGTACCTTGGCAGAATGGCATGTACATATCCAAGGAGGCAGTATTCTCCAGTATCTTGATGACAGCTTTGGACATCATCATGTGGTGGTGTTTTTTTTGAGACAGAGTCTCACTTTGTAGTTCAGGCTGGCCCTGAGCTTGCTATGTAGCCCAGGCAAGCCTCAAACTCAGCAATCCTCCTGCCTCTGCCTCCTGAGTGCTGGGATTACAGGCGTGAGCCACCTCGCCCGGGACTGTGATATGTGGTATTGATTGCTGGTAGGCGTGAGTCACCACACCCAACATTGTATGTGGTTACCAGGATCAAACTCAGGACCTTGTGGTTGCAAGGCAGGCGCTGGAACCACTGAGCTAAATCTCTGGCCCGTCATGTGGTGGTTTTCACCAAATAGTTTTTGTTGCAGATCTTGGTTCTGCAACTTAATGAACATGGAACATTAGGATAGTTTATAACTTCTCTGAGCCTTGGTTTCCTCCTCTGTAAAATGGAGATTCTATTACTTTATAGAGTTGTTACTAAGATTAAATAACATGCTACATGGGTTTAGAACTTATGTGGAACGGTTAAAGATGTCAATTATAATTAAAAATACAGTACTTTAGTAAATTTCTGTAGCCTCTTTATACTCATTCAACTCTTCTTACATCATATGAAAGGCAAATAACACCCAGACCTTGCCTTAAAAGGTCTTATATTTCGCTAGAGATGAATTGTTTCTTGAAGTTATGTAGTTCAAAAAATTAGCTTACTGTCATATTATAGCTCAGGAACTTACTGAGATAATTTAGTTGAGTCAGTGATTATCACAGCTCTTAATTACCTCTTTCACTTCATCTGACTAAACCCTTGAAAAATTATGTGATCTATTGTTATAGAGAGATCATGTTGTATCTCTTTTGCATAACTTTTTAGAGGAAATATTTTCCTCTTGGTACTTACTAATGGTACCATATATATTTTCAAAAATGTGGATCATAATTAACAACCTTTTAAAGGTAGTTATTATCACCTCTGATTTATAGATGTGGAAACCAAGGCTCAAAATTAAAATAATTTACTCTTGGTTACTCAGTTAACTCTTAAACATGTTTTATTATTGCATTATTTTGCATTTAAGTATTTTTTGTCATAGTATACTAGAAATAAATATAAATTCCTAAAGTGGAAGAGTATAACAGTTCCTTGTGGTCACATTTACTTTTGATTTTTGATTTTTTTGTTGTTTTTTAATTGAATTCTTTATTGGTACAATTTATATACATCTCAAAATCACATATAACATTGGGAAATTTGTACCAGTATATGCCACAAGTTAATTCTCATTTTTACCCATATCCCTACCCACTCCCCCCTCCTCCCCCCTTTATACATGCTCTTTTATTTTCTTTCTGTATCATATTTATTCCTTCCCCTCATCA